>JAKUCV010003230.1:5484-26450 GCA_028386065.3 Turnera subulata | reverse complement strand
TTCTTGATTATATCCTTTAGCGACTAACCTAGCTTTGTTTCTAGTTATTATGCCATTTTCATCTAGTTTGTTTCTAAACACCCATTTTGTGCCAATTATTGTATGATCAATGGGCCTTGGAACCAATTCCCAAACATCATTACGTTTGAATTGATTTAGCTCTTCTTGCATAGCCAAGGTCCAATGTTCATCATTAATTCCTTCAGAAATAGTTGTAGGCTCAATTTGTGAAACAAATGCAATGTGCCCTATGTTGTCTCTAAGAGAATTTCGAGTACTTACACCGCGGTTGATATCACCTATTACCGTGTCAAGGGGATGATCTTTGGACTCTCGCCATGCTCTAGGTAATTCTTGGCTGATATCAACCGTTGTTTCTTGCATGTCTTCCATAGGGCTTGGTTCTTCTTGTTGAGGTGCAGCCTCCATTTCATATTGAGGTGTAGGTTCGGGTGAAGTGCCTCCTTTCTTCCAAACATTATCTTGCATATCTTCTTCTTCCTTATCATCCAATGTCATCTTCTCAAGTGTACCTACAAGATCATCACAGAAATCCTTTCTCGCCAAGCGAGTATTATTCTCTCCAAATACAACATGAGGGGACTCCCCAACACTTAAGGTTCGTTTGTTAAAAATTCTATACGCTTTGCTGCGCAATGAATAGCCTAGAAAGATGCCTTCATCAGATTTTGCATCAAATTTTCCCAAATTGTCTTTTCCATTATTATGCACAAAACATTTGCAGCCAAAGACTCTAAGATGGGAAATATTTGGTTTTCTTCCCTTGTATAATTCATAGGGCGTTTTCATGAGTAATGGCCTAATGATTGCTCGGTTTAACACATAGCAAGCCGTACTCACTGCATCAGCCCAGAAATACTTAGGAATGTTAGCCTCATTGAGCATAGTTCTTGCCATTTCCTCAAGACACCGATTTTTGCGTTCAACAACGCCATTTTGTTGTGGTGTCCTAGGGGCTGAGAAATTGTGCTCAATGCCATGTTTATCACAAAAAGTGAAAAATGATTGTTTTCAAATTCTCCTCCATGATCACTTCTAATGCAAGCAATTAAACAACCTTTTTCATTTTGAACTTTCTTAAGAAAGCTCTTGAATGTATCAAATGCTTCACTTGTATGAGTAAGGAATAAAGTCCAAGTGAATCTAGTATAATCATCCACAATAACAAAAGCATAATAGTTCCCTCCAAAACTTTTAATTTGTGAGGAACCAAAGAGATCCATGTGCAAAAGTTGAAGTGGTCTAGATGTTGAGACAACGTTTTTAGAATGAAACGAAGCTCGCTCTTGCTTCCCCTTTTGACATGCATCACATATGGAATCCTTCTCAAATTTAATTTTTGGAATGCCAACTACTAAGTCTTGATTAACTAGTTTGTTTAGCATTTTCATATTAACATGACCTACTNCCAAATCTTCTTGGGTCTTTGAGTGTTAGGAGCATAGTGGTTATGAGCTTCTTCTTGAGCCCAATGCCTATGTCTAGTGAAACAAACGGGAGCAAAGTGTCCTATTCTATTGCAATAATGACAAATGACATTTGGGTTATGCATCCTTCTAGGTTGATAGTAGTTACTATGTTGCCTATACTTACGCACATTACTCACTTTGTTTACCTTAGGTTGTACCTTAGGTTTCTTTGATTCAACCTTATGTCTTTTAGGTTCATTCCTAAAACCTATCCCATGCCTAGTAGATTGCAAGTTACCTAGCATAGAATTCAGATTTTTATGAGGAGTATTGAACTTTTTCAAGGTTGTTTGAAGTTCTTCAACTTGTTTCCTTAAAGGTACACATGATGAGCATTCCTCTAAATTTTTCTTTTCTAGCATCTTATTTTCATCCTTCAGCTTCCTATTTTCATATGCTAATTTTTCATTTTGTTCTTTTAAAGAGCCACTTGATATACATTCCTTAGGTGTGTCTAGAGTCTTATTTTCTTCCTTAAGATTCTTATTCTCATTAGACACATTTTCCATATCATTTTCCAAAGTTATAACTTGTTTCCTTAAATTCTTATTAACTTTAGAAATAGAGATGAATTCACCATAAAGCTCATCAAATGCATTTTGTAATTCTTCATATGAGGCATTTTCATTTGGAGAAGTGGTACTTACCTCTTCCGGTTCTTCCCTTGCCATAAGACATAGGTTAGTCGTTTCTTCCTCATCGCTATCGAACGATTCGTCACCGGAATCGCCTCCCCATGAGATGTATGCCCTTTGCTTCTTGTAGGTCTTCTTTTCCTTTCCCTCCTTTGCTTTGGGACACTTGGGCTTGATGTGCCCAGTTTCTCCACACCCATAGCATTTGGGTGGTCCGGACATCTTCCTCCCTTTCTTTACAAATTCCTTCTTCATGAATTTGTGGAATTTGCGAATGACAAGTCCGAGTTCTTGATCATCATCGCTAGAGTCCGATTCAGTGAGTTCTTGTGTCTTGGAGGTAGAAGCTTTCAGAGCTATTGTCTTCTTCTTTGGTTCCTGCATAGAAGGCAAAGAGGGTTTAAGAATAGTGGTTTCATAGGTTATAAGATTACCTCTTAGTCCATCTATCGTTGTGTTGTTGATGCCGATGTTTTCGTAGATGGCATCCGCCTTTGATCGCCATTCGGGAGTGAGACTTCGAAGAACTTTTCTGACCAAGTCCTTGTCGGAGTAGACCTTCTTGAGAGCATGAAGCTCATTTATGATTTTGGAGAAGCGGTCGAACATCTCCTCAATTCCCTCATTCTCCTTCATACAAAAGAGTTCGTAATCAGAGGTGAGGGAGTCGATTTTAGCCTCCCGAACTTGATCGGTTCCTTCGTAGGTAACCTCCAGTTTATCCCACATTTCTTTTGCGGTTGTGCAACAAAAAAATTTTCGATAATCGTCGGGGTTGACTGCACAATAGAGCATATTGATTGATTTGGCATTGTTTTCAACCAATATGATGTCTACAGCGTTGTACTCCTCCTCCGTCTTTGGCACTTGGACTTCACCAACTTTCTTCATCGGAATTTGCTCTCCAATCTTCATGATTCGCCAAAGAGCATAGTTGTTGGATTGGAGGAAAATTCTCATCCTCTCCTTCCAGTAGCTGTAATTGGTGCCATCAAAGTACGGTGGACGAACGATTGAATGTCCTTCGAAGATTCCTGCATGATTACTTGAAGAAGCCATGGAAGATTTCCTCTCAAACGGTTAAGTCTTTCAGAGAGTTAGGCTCCGCTACCAATTGTTAGAACAATAGCCCTACGCTAGGGGGGGTGAATAGCGTTTATCGGATTAAAACGAAATAAGCAGGAAAATAAATGCGGAATTAAAGATTGAGGGACACAAACAATTTATCCTGGTTCACACACACACTACTTGTGTGGCTAATTCAGCCCTTCAAGAGACTCTCTTGAAGAATCCACTATCTACGTTAAGCTTCCGGGTGCTTAACAAACCGTTTACAACCTAGGAATTCTAGTCACAAGAATCCTAAACCTGAGAGTTCAAGTCACGTGAACCTCAACACTCTTGCTTGAAGATACCTCACTTCAAGACTTCTCACACAGGAAGATATACCCTCTCCCTATGAATCTCAACAAGGGAACTAACCTCCCTTAAGGTGTATGAATACACAATTCAATCACTCAAACAAAGAACTCTCTCAAAGAGCAGATATGAGTATACAAGTAAAGCTCTAAAAGGCAACTCTCAAATCCTCAATAGGATATTGGCTCAATTAAAATTTGGATGAATGTATCAAAATGAATGCTTGAATGTAGAGAGTTGATTCATCTTGAAACAGAGCTAAAAATGCTCAATTTATAGCTCTGAAAAGTTATAGAGCCGTTTTAAATCCACCCAAAAACAGTCTTAAACAAAACATAGTGGGTGCTAAAAAGTTGTCAGAAATAACGGCCATAACATCGATGTTTTACTGCTCAACATCGATGTTTTGTCCAACAAATTTGAATTTTTGGACTAACGGTAACTACAACATCGATGTTCTCAAACCCAACATCGATGTTTTTTTGATTCTGTGTAAAAATCCTTCAAAGCTTCATATGAAGAACATCGATGTTTTAAATCCAACATCGATGTTATTTTGCTTCTGCGAAAAACGATTAAAGCTGACCGTCAGAAGAACAACATGTTATGAAATCCAACATCGATGTTTTGCTTAAGTAAAGATGTTTTCAAATGCAACGATCAGGAGAACATCGATGTTTAGGAAGCCAACATCGATGTTCTGAGCCTTCTGCCATTTCTTGGAAAATTCTTTGAGGGCAGGAACATTGATGTTTAGAAGGAAACATCGATGTTATTTTTGTTCGACAAAATCAAATTGAAACTGACCATTATGGAACATCGATGTTACAAATGGGAACATCGATGTTGTGACTAGTTTTAAAAGCAACGGTCACTAGAACATCGATGTTTGGGATGCCAACATCGATGTTATTTGCCTACTGCCAAATTTTAAGAAAGACTTGAAAACACAGAACATCGATTTTTTTGGGCACAACATCGATGTTATTTACTCAAAATACAATTTTATGACTGAAAGCATGCTATGAAATGTATGAGTGAAATTTGTTTTGTTTGAGCCAATGCCTAAGAGAAGTTGAGTGTTTTACCTTGTACAAATAGGTCCTAACTTCTCTTGCTCTTCTTTGCGCTTCAACTCTTGATCGTATCTTCACTTGAATTCTTGATCACTTTGGTTGAGTACTTGTTTGCTTGATTTCTTTTTGCTTCATCTATGTTATGATCTTGGTTTGTCATTTATCAAAACCTGTAATGAACCATGAAGACATAGGTTCTAACAGCTCCGCTACCAATTGTTGGCCCAAAAGTGCCTGAAAGGGGGGGGGGGGGTTGTGAATTAGGATTTGAACTTTTTCTGATTTGAAAGATTTGGTTTTTTTGATACCAAGTCTTTGTAGTGCACGTTGAGTGTTGTGAAGTAAGAAAGCAAGTAAGGAGAGTAACAGAGAGTGAACACAGATGATTTAGAGTGGTTCCCCCTCACCAGGTACTCCACTACCTAAAGGTTCCTCCCTTTAGGATTTCAAACATTCACTATCCTTAGGTTTTTACGGGTTCAACCTTAACCTTTACAATCACAAGCTTTTCTAGGCTTAAGTCAAACCTTTACAAGCTTTTCACAGGCTAAGCTCTAACGTACCCTCAAATCTAATCCTACACTTAAGTACGCATCAAATCTAATCCTAGAATTGCTTACAATTTTCCCTTTGGATGTGTTTTACAAAGCAAGTAGAGAAACCAGATCAGAAATCACGATTTTTAGCACAAGTCTATACTAAGATTTTTGCACAATAGTTGGGATAAATCTTCAGAGGTGTAATGGACCCTTTTATAGAATCTGAGTATGGGGGAAAGCAGCTACAATGGATCTTTGTACTCCTAGTTGACTTCAGTTCATTAAAGCTTTAGTTTGGTACCGTTCCGCCATGTCAACTCTTTGGTTGCAGGGAATTACCAAATCTGGAAAGTTTGGACCACCTTCTTGAGTTGAGTAGGAGTTAGGTGGGAAAGTCTTCTACACTTCCATAAATTCTTCCATCTTACTTGTTCTCCAGTTCAGACCGTTGAAAGTGGGTTTTAATTGCCCGAAGGACCGCACGCAACTTGCACAAAAGGTTGAAAGTGACAGCTCCCAGATATGGTTGCACCAAATACCGTCTGGCGTGTTTCTGAGATGAAACAACCGTGTCCCAATTTTATAATAAAATACTTAAACTCATGGAAATTACCAAAATACCCCTGAAACCCAGGACACGAAATCCAATATCAAAACATTATCTGGAAGAAAATTCTTAATACTCCGAGATGTCATGAATAAAAAAAACAAACCGGCTTAACAAGCCTCAAGTAACCCGGCATCCTGCCGATACATCATCAAATACTAAATCCCGGCAACCAGCCGATAATGTAATCCAAAATCAATAGTGACATCTCAATAAATTTCAAAGCAGCGGAAGAAATAAACGGAGTAAAAATAAGAGAAACAAAACAGTATGCATGTCGACTCTATGGATCCAACCGGGAGATCAAGCACAGCTACCTGCTGAGATAACCACGTCCGTACTCTGGGAAAAGAAGAAAGAGACTGCACGCTATCTATGAGTCTGAAAAACAACTTTGGCGATTATGTGAGTCGCCTACTCAGTGAGCAGTATAAATCTAATTATGTAGGTGTGCAGAAACAAGTTCAAAAGGAGAGAAGAGGAACAAGACAAGTATGCAAACATACAACAACCAGTACTAACATGCCAAGACACTCAAGCAAATAGCTCATTACTCTCCATCTGTTGTGTGTTAAGTTCTCTTATTATAATTTATTATTCAGGGCCCCCTACTGTGTGCGTCGAGCTCGGTCCCGTCTCATGAGACAACCAGACATAAGCCCAAATAAAACCAGGCACGAAGCCCAAACATATCCATAGAGAGAGAGAGATAGAGAGAAAGAGGGAGGTAGAAAGGGGGAGGTTGAAGGAGGGAGGTAGAACCGGTCTTTACAGACCCATATGCTTATCCGCATACCACATGCTATCCCGCATGCAAACCCGAGGGGTATCACTTCCCGCTCGAACCAACCGGTCATCAGCACACAGTAGCCTATTTTCTACTGTACATTATCTTTATTCACAAGTTATGAGTTTATGTGTGCCAAGAATCGTGATTTAACAGGGTTGTGTGTATTCTCATCTCAGTCAAATATCCGGGTCTCCGACCCACAGCACATCACACAAATTACCCAAAATCACACCACATGTTATCACCATAACAATCCAACAATTCATGCTCAAAAGCAAACAGTAAGACATAGGCACACAATACGGATCACAACATGTTAGCAAACAGGCATGCATCTCAAACAGACCAATCCAACAAGCTCATGCATACAAACATAAAAAGACGTATAAAGTCACCTCAACGACGATTGTCCTGTGGAGCTTTTCCCAAAACAGATCCTCCAGCTCCCGAGGTGTTACCCGTGCCTGAATACCGGCACACACAACAAATTGCAAACAATCACAATAAGTCGTGCATGCATGATAACTATAATGCTCAACTGAGTTAAATCCGTCCCCAGTTAGCCAATTATGAAATTCCCGGGTCTAAGCCCGACATGATGTTCTCTCACCAAAACTCCGAGTATCGGGACCTAAGGTTCACCGGGCTTAAGCCCAACTAAGTCCAAGACTAGCTCCCGGGCCTATGGCCCACTCATTATGTTCTTAACGAGTTTCCAGCCTAAAGCCCAATCTAAGTCCAAATTCAATTTTCGGGCCTAAAGCCCACTTACTTTAATCCTTAGTTAACCAAGTATAGGATTGGGCTCGAAGCCCGTTACTTATGTCCAAGAAATATTCACAGGTTAAATATTGGGCCTGGGCCCGGTTTCCTAAAACAGTTCTAAGGTCAACCCGAGCTCAACTGTTCTCGGCCTATGGTTCTACCCGTGTCGGTAAATTCCTGACTATACACACTCACAACCCCACACGCGGTATTCCACTAAATAACTTTAAATCCCGATACAACAATTATATCTACATCAATTATTACATGCCATGAATGAGATTAAAACTCCAAATTACACATCGGGACAATACCGTTTAATGCCGGAATAAACCCTGAGTCTTCGCCGGAAAATTCCCAAGCCTTGCCAGAAAATTTCCGAGCCTCGTCGGATTCCGGTGAGCCTCGCCGGAACTCACCCAAGAACTGCCACAACCATCAACAACAACATATTCACATCACACCAAACAAATACACAACACTATACCACACAGAACCTTAAAACGAATTACAAAAGAAGAAAAACAAAATGGATCCTTACCCGAAAATTCAGGTGTCCACTATCCGACCCAGATCCGTCACCGTCCGAGACTACTTCTACAGCAGCGATAGCCGGAATGGCCGAACCACATCCAACACCTGACAACAAATGCCGGCCACCACAACACACAACACCAGCCACCCCGAACCAGACCCGCCACCAGTCACACCAACCTGAGCAACACACAACCTCCAAACGGTTAGTCCAACAACCCCTGAAGTAAGGAGAATACAGAAATCAGGAACCAAGAGAGATAGAGAATCCAACAGCTTACCTTGTCGGCGAAGTAGCCGGACGTGAGAGAGGCCCACACAGAAATCCTCTCGATTCGTCATTGGCCAGAACAGCCTTGGGTCCTCGTTGCTCGACTGCGACGACGGTGGGTCAAGGGCAAGGAGGAGGGAACGGTGGCGGTGGCAAGCTCTGCGTGAGGGAGACGACAGCGGTGCAACGGCTCGCCACGACCCCGAGCTCACTTCGGTTCCTCCGGCCCAGAACGTCCTCGAGTAACACCTGTAGACGAGAACGCAGACACGAATGAAACGGCGGCAGCAAAAGGAGTAAAAGGAGGTAGCAGTGGCGGTTATGGGTGTTAGAGGAAGGGAAAAGAAAAGTGAGGGCGAGAGAGGACGGCGGCGAAAGAAGAAGAGAAAAAGAAAAGAGAAGTGAAGGGGAAAGAAAGAAAAAGAGAAGGGTCTTAGGGTTTGACCCGCCAGCCCGAACGACGCGTCGTTCGGCTGGGCGCAGTCAACCCGCCCTGTTGACCCATTTAAGTTTTTTTTTTCCCAAAACGACGTAGTTTTACTAAGACTACATCAAAGTTTAATTTCCAACCCCGAAACCCGATTTAACTCCAACGAAAGCCGAACCCAATGTACTAACCACTTAATACTGATGTAACCAAGGTAAAATAATTTATTTCCTTGTCCAAAAATCCAGAAATTCCTCATGGGCAAAAATTGGAATGAAAACTCCGAAAATTCCGAAAATCAAATTATGATAATTCGGGACGTTACAGTTCTACCCCACTTAAGAAAAATTTCGTCCTCAAAATTACAAGTTATGAAACATCAAAACAAATGGGGATACTGTTCCCGCATATGGGACTCAACCTCCCAAGTAGCCTCTTTCGGGGAATGACGGCTCCATCTAACCCGAACCATAGGAATGGTACGACTGCGCAACTGCCGCACCTCCTGAGCCAAAATCTCCACCGGCTCCTCAACATAGGTCAAATCCTCAGAAACCTCCACCTCTGTCGGGGACACAACATGACTAGGATCAGTCCAATAACGCCTCAGCATCGAAACATGGAAAACATCATGTATGCGCGACAGCTCCTCCGGTAAAGCCAACCTGTAGGCCAGCGGACCAATCCGCTCAATGATCTCATAAGGACCAATATAACGAGGGCTCAACTTGCCCTTTCCCCCAAACCGAATAACACCTCTCCAGGGAGCAACACGGAGGAAAATTCTGTCACCTACACTGTACTCCATCTCCCGACGATGCTTATCGGCAAAACTCTTTTGCCGGTCCTGAGCAGCCCTCATGCACTGCTTAACCACCTCAATCTGATCAACAGTCTCCTGGACTAGGTCCGGACCAACCACCTGTCTCAGACCTTCCTCATCCCAACAGATCAGACTACGACACTTCCGCCCATACAAAGCCTCATAAGGCGCCATACCGATACTGGAGTGATACCCGTTGTTATAAGCAAACTCAACCAACGGTAATGTCTCATCCCAAGATCCACTAAAATTGAGCACACAGGCTCTAAACATATCCTCTAGTGTCTGTATGGTTCTCTCCGATTGCCCATTGGTCTGCGGATGGAATGAAGTACTAAAATTCAGCTTAGTACCCAAAGCTGACTGCAAACTCTTCCAGAAGTGGGAAGTAAACCTCGGATCCCTGTCCGACGCAATGGATAGTGGAACTCCATGTAGACGGACAATACCCGAAACATACAACCTCGCCAGCTTATCCATTGTATCCGTCTGCTAAATCGGTAGGAAATGAGCTGACTTGGTCAATCTGTCCACAATGACCCAGATGGCATCATGTCGACCCCGGGTCCTCGGTAACCCGATCACAAAGTCCATAGTAATATGCTCCCACTTCCACTGCGGAATGGTCAAAGATCTCAACTTGCCGGTAGGAGCCTGATGCTCGGCTTTCACCTGCTGACAAACGAGCCACAAACTCCGCAACATCCTTCTTCATCCCGGGCCAGCAATAATGACTCTTCAAGTTCTGATACATTTTGGTGCTACCCGGATGCATAGCATATGGCGCATTATGCGCCTCATCCATAATCCATCTCCTCAAATCATCGACATTCGAAACACACAACCGATCACCGGTCATCAGAGCACCATCCTCCCGGACATAGAAACTAGAACTCTCTCCACCGAGAGCCTTATCCCGCAACTCTGCTAGATGAGGATCACCATACTGCAACTCCATGATCTTATCCCTCAAGGTCGGCCGGATGCTCAAACTGGCAAGCAATGCCCCAGTAACATCCACCTCCAACTGTGCATCCAACGTCCTCAGCTCAATCTAGCGTCTCTGCCTCATATTAAGCTCCCTTTGGGTTATGATGTACTTCAAACTCTTGTGGTCTGTGAAAATCCGACACTTCTCACCGTACAGATGGTGTCTCCAGATTTTCAAGGCAAAGACCACAGCAGATAACTCCAGATGATGGGTCGGATAGTTCCTCTCGTGAGTTCTCAACTGCCTGGAGGCATAAGCAATCACTCGACCCTCCTGCATCAAAACACATCCCAAGCCCAGACCAGAAGCATC
Organism: Turnera subulata; assembly: GCA_028386065.3. Classification (NCBI taxonomy): domain Eukaryota; kingdom Viridiplantae; phylum Streptophyta; class Magnoliopsida; order Malpighiales; family Passifloraceae; genus Turnera; species Turnera subulata. The sequence continues at coordinate 15,771 of JAKUCV010003230.1, read as the reverse complement.
ACTGAATACCGTGTACTCCACTCCGAGTCTCGAAACAGTCAAAACCGGTGCAGAAGTCAACCGACTCTTCAACTCCTCAAAACTCTTCTGATAACGGTCATCCCAGACAAAAGCACAGTCTTTCCTCAACAGCTTAGTCATGGGACCCGCTATTAAGAAAAACCCTCAATGAACCTCCGGTAGTAACCAGCAAGTCCAAGAAAACTCCGTATCTCAGATACACTCTTTGGTGGCTCCCAATCTGTGACTGCCTTAATCTTGGCCGGATCCACCTTAATGCCCTCACCGGACACAATATGCCCAAGAAATGCGACCTCATCTAACCAAAACTCACACTTGCTGAGCTTGGCATAGAGCTGCTCTTCTCTCAACCTCTACAAAACCTGTCTCAAGTGGTCCTCATGTTCAGCCTTACTACTCGAGTAGACCAAGATATCATCAATGAACACTACCACAAACCGGTCCAAAAATTCATGGAAGATCTGCTGTGTCATACACATGAACACTGACGGTGCATTTGTCAGACCAAAAGGAACAACCACAAACTCATAATGACCATACCGAGTGCGGAATGCAGTCTTCGGTATGTCCTGCTCTGCAATTCGAACCTGATGGTAACCAGATCGCAAGTCATTCTTCGAGAATACGGATGCACCCTGCAATTGATCGAACAACTCATCGATCCTAGGCAAAGGATACTTGTTCTTCACAGTCACCCTGTTCAATTGCCTGTAGTCCACACACATCCGCATACTGCCATCCTTCTTCTTCACAAACAAGACTGGGGCACCCCAAGGTGAGATGCTCGGTCTAATGAAACCCTTATCCAACAACTCCACCAGTTGTTTCTTCAACTCCTGAAGTTCTACCGGAGCCATTCTGTAGGGCGGTATAGAAATAGGTGCAACTCCCGGTACCAGGTCAACTGTATACTCCACCTCCCGCTCCGGAGGCAACCCAGGTAAATCATCGGGAAACACATCAGGAAACTCCCGAACAATAGGAATATCCTCCACTCCAGGTACTGGTACTGAAGAATCCACCACATGAGCTAGAAAGGCATCACAACCCTCTCGGATCATCTTAAAGGCTTGGATGGTCGAGATGCAACACGCCGATAGGGCTCTTCGCTCTCCAACGAACACCAATCTACGCCCCAACAAAGAAGACAAGGACACTTCCCTGGCCCGAAAATCAACTACAGCCTGGTGTCTGGACAACCAACCCATGCCTAAAATAACATCAAACTCTCCCAAATCCATGACAGTAAGATCAGAAGGAAAACTCTCACTATGATACTTTATCGATACATCTCTACAAACTCGATCAACAACTACTATTTCTCCAATGGGTAAACGGACTCTTAGGGGTCTACTAAGGTTATCATCCTCTATGTTATGAGTGGTCATGAATGCACGTGATACAAAAGAATGTGTTGAACCTGGATCAACTAATGCATGTGCATACTGACCAAAAACCATAAAGGTACCTGCTATAACCTCTGGAGCATCAGTAGCCTCCTCCCGGGTGATGGCATAAACCCTAGGAGCTGCAGCAGACTGAGTCGCACCTCCATGGTTCGGAGCTCCAAAACCCCCACGACCTCGACCCTGCTGTCCGCCACCCCTGTTCGGACCAGAAGAAACAGCACCACTAGCCACAGAACTCTGCACAGTATACTGGGAACCACTACCATCATTATCCTTAATCCACTTGTAGCAAGATGACTTCTGGTGTCCCGGCTTATTGCAATACCAGCATGTACCTGAGAATCGTGCTGAGAACCCCCATCCCTGAGAGCCAGACTGAAAGGACCGTCCTCCCGAGGATCTGGCTGGTCCACCCTGAAAACTCTACCCTCGGAACTTCTTCAGACCCTGGTAAGAAGAACCCTGTCCACCAGAATAATCTGCACCTCCGGCATCAGAATACTGCCTCTTCTGTCCTGAAGCAAATGACTGCTTCCTCTGCTCAGCTGCCCGAGCCTCCTTCCCGATCAACTGAACCCTCTCAGCATCAAAAGCAGCCACACAAACTGCCTCCCAAGTCTTGTGCCCTCCACCAGCCACAACTAACGCCAACTCTGTACGTAAGCCGTTAACAAACCTCCTACACTTGGTCACCTCATCGGGCACAAACTCCCTAGCATAAGAGAGAAGAATGCTGAACCGGATCCTAAAAGCAGACACAGTCTCATCTAAACCCTGCTTCACCTCAAGAAAATGCTTCTTCTGCTCCTCCAGAAAACCAACAGTAAAAAACTCCTTGTAGAATTTCTCCTTGAAATCCTCCCAAGGCATCTCCACAGGCTTTGATAGGTCGGCCACAAGTTCCTGCCACCACGTCAATGCATACCCTGTGAACTTGTGTGCCACAAATCGGGCCCTCTGCTCAGGTGCACAGGTGAACTTCTCCAGAACATTCTCCACCTGGCGGAACCAATCATCAAACTCCTTGGCTTTGCCCTCTTCACCTGAGAATTCCTTCACTGCAGACTTATCCATGTGTTTGTATCCACTCTCCATACCACCTGCTGCAGCAGGTGCTACTGGCTGGGCACCCTGCTGCTGCTGCTGGAACTGCTAGAACTGCTGCCACTGCAAAAAGGCCTGATACTGCTGGAACACTGGGTCCACAAACAGGTGGCACAAGTGGCATAACATTCTGTCCTCCACCACCTGCAGCATTATTCTCTGCTGCATTATTGTTCCCCTGACCAATGGGAACCTACATCACCGACACATTGTCGGAGACATGAGTAGTGGCGTCATCCTCAGCATTGTGCTGCCCCTGGTGATCCATATCAACGCCTATATGAATGCAAATGAGTCAAAAATACTTTTTAGATCATAAATCCGGAAACAGTCTTAAACACAGAAAACACTTTGAAAACAAAGTTTAAATCACTTTTAAAACCAAGGATCTGAAGCCTGCTCCGCTACCAAGCTGAAACAACCGTGTCCCAATTTTATAAAAAATACTTAAACTCATGGAAATTACCAAAATACCCTTGAAACCCAGGACACGAAATCCAATATCAAAACATTATCTGGAAGAAAATTCTTAATACTCCGAGATGTCATGAATAACAAAAACAAACCGGCTTAACAAGCCGCAAGTAACCCGGCATCCTGCCGATACATCATCAAATACTAAATCCCGGCAACCCGCCGATAATGTAATCCAAAATCAATAGTGACATCTCAATAAAATTCAATGCAGCGGAAGAAATAAACGGAGTAAAAATAAGAGAAACAAAACAGTATGCATGCCGACTCTATGGATCCAACCGGGTGCTACCTGCTGAGATAACCACGTCTGTACTCCGGGAAAAGAAGAAAGAGACTGCACGCTATCTATGAGTCTGAAAAACAACGTTGGTGATTATGTGAGTCGCCTACTTAGTGAGCAGTATAAATCTAACTATGTAGGTGTGCAGAAACAAGTTCGAAAAGAGAGAAGAGGAACAAGACAAGTATGCAAACATACAACAACCAGTACTAACATGCCAAGACACTCAAGCAAACAGCTCATTATTCTCCATCTGTTGTGTGTTAAGTTCTCTTATTATAATTTATTATTCAGGGCCCCTTACTGTGTGCGTCGAGCTCGGTCCCGTCTCATGAGACAAATAGACATAAGCCCAAATAAAACCAGGCACGAAGCCCAAACATATCCATAGAGAGAGAGAGAGACAGAAAGAAAGAGGGAGGTAGAAAGGGGGAGGTAGAAGGAGGGAGGTAGAACCGGTCTTTACAGACCCATATGCTTATCCGCATACCACATGCTATCCCGCATGCAAACCCAAGGGGTATCACTTCCCGCTCGAACCAACCGGTCATCAGCACACAGTAGCCTATCTTCTACTGTACATTATCTTTATTCACAAATTATGAGTTTATGTGTGCCAAGAATCGTGATTTAACAGGGTTGTGTGTATTCTCATCTCAGTCAAATATCTGGGTCTCCGACCCACAGCACATCACACAAATTACCTAAAATCACACCACATGTTATCACCATAACAATCCAACAATTCATGCTCAAAAGCAAATAGTAAGACATAGGCACACATTACGGATCACAGCATGTTAGTAAACAGCATGCAACTCAAACAGACCAATCCAACAAGCTCATGCATACAAACATAAAAAGACGTATAAAGTCACCTCAACAACGATTGTCCTGTGGAGCTTTTCCCAAAACAAATCCTCCAGCTCCCGAGGTGTTACCCGTGCCTGAATACCGGCACACACAACAAATTGCAAACAATCACAATAAGTCGTGCATGCATGATAACTATAATGCTCAACTGAGTTAAATCCGTCCCCAGTTAGCCAATTATGAAATTCCCGGGTCTAAGCCCGACATGATGTTCTCTCACCTAAACTCCGAGTATCGGGACCTAAGGTTCACCGGGCTTAAGCCCCCAACTAAGTCCAAGACTAGCTCCCGGGCCTATGGCCCACTCATTATGTTCTTAACGAGTTTCCAGCCTAAAGCCCAATCTAAGTCCAAATTCAATGTCCGGGCCTAAAGCCCACTTCCTTAAGTCCTTAGTTAACCAAGTATAGGATTGGGCTCAAAGCCCGTTCTAAGGTCAACCCGAGCTCAACTATTCCCGGCCTATGTTTCTACCCGTGTCGGTAAATTCCTGACTATACACACTCACAACCCCACACGCGGTATTCCACTAAATAACTTTAAATCCCGATACAACAATTATATCTACATCAATTATTACATGCCATGAATGAGATTAAAACTCCAAATTACACATCAGGACAATACCGTTTAATGCCGGAATGAACCCCGAGTCTTCGCCGGAAAATTCCCGAGCCTCGCCGGAACTCACCCAAGAACTGCCATAACCATCAACAACAACATATTCACATCACACCAAACAAATACACAATACTATACCACACAGAACCTTAAAACAAATTACAAAAGAAGAAAAACAAAATGGATCCTTACCCGGAAATTCGGGTGTCCACTATCCGACCCAGATCCGTCACCGTCCGAGACAACTCCTATAGCAGCGATAGCCGAAACGGCCGAACCACATCCAACACCTGACAACAAATGCCGGCCACCACAGCACACAACACCAGCCACCCCGAACCAGACCCGCCACCAGTCACACCAACCCGAGCAACACACAACCTCCAAACGGTTAGTCCAACAACCCAGGAAGCAAGGAGAATACAGAAACCAGGAACCGAGAGAGATAGAGAATCCGGCGGCTTACCTCGTCGGCGAAGTAGCCGGTCGTGAGAGAGGCCCACACAGAAATCCTCTCGATTCGTCACTGGCCAGAACGGCCTTGGGTCCTCGCTGCTCGACCGTGACGACGGTGGGTCAAGGGCAAGGAGGAGGGAACGGTGGTGGTGGCAAGCTCTGCGTGAGGGAGACGACGGCGGTGCAACGGCTCGCCACGACCCCGAGCTCACTTCGGTTCCTCCGGCCCAGATCGTCCTCGAGTAACACCTACCGACGAGAACGCGGACACGAACGAAACGGTGGCGGCAAAAGGAGTAAAAGGAGGTAGCAGTGGCGGTTGTAGGTGTTAGAGGAAGGGAAAAGAAAAGTGAGGGCGAGAGAGGACGACGGCGAAAGAAGAAGAGAAAAAGAAAAGAGAAGTGAAGGGGAAAGAAAGACAAAGAGAAGGGTCTTAGGGTTTGACCCACCAGCCCGAACGACGCGTCGTTCGGCTGGGCACGGTCAACCCGCCCTGTTGACCCATTTAAGTTTTTTTTTTTCCAAAACGGCGTAGTTTTACTAAGACTACATCAAAGTTTAATTTCCGACCCCGAAACCCGATTTAACTCCAACGAAAGCCGAACCCAACGTACTAACCACTTAATACTGATGTAACCAAGGTAAAATAATTTATTTCCTTGTCCAAAAATCTGGAAATTTCTCAAGGGCAAAAACTGGAATAAAAACTCCGAAAATTCCGAAAATCAAATTATGATAATTCGGGGCGTTACATGAGATATGGTTTTAGCAAAACTATAATTCCTCCTGTAAGCTAAAATTAACACAAGGAAGGCTAAAAACACATTTGAAATTTGTTAGCCATCAAAACCATTTAAGTACATGACAGAACATGGTTAATCCACTTATCAATATTAAAAAATGATTAACCTAATTTTTGGTCAACAGTTGTGTAAAAATTAAAATAAAAAGTGAAAGAATATGAAATTAATACGAATTGTAGATGAAAAAATTAATTATATAAGAAATATTAAAAAATATATTGTTACAAATTTTTTATGAAAAAAAATAAAGGTTATAATTCAAAAAATAATCTTTATATTGATGAAGAGGTTAGCAAATAATAACAACTATACACAAACGTTATATTGAATAGATAAATAGTATATCAATTTCGAAATACAAAAAAATATATGTGAAGAGAAGAAGATGAAGAGGTAATAAAATAATAAAATAAAATTAATTTTAAAAAAATTGAGCATGTCTCATATAAAATACAAGTAATATTAGTTTTTTAATTCAAAAATTAGTTAAAATTATAAACTATGTTGGCCTAAACTTGGTTTAGTCATCTCTTAATGCTAAATCGTGAGTTAACCATGTTTAGTCATGGTATATAATTGATTTTGATGTTTAACAAATTACAAGTGCATTTTGAGCTTTGCCTTGTGTTGATTTTAGCTTACAGGAGGAATTATGGTTTTTGATAGACCATATCGCTGAAACACACAAGATGGTTTTTGTTGCAACCATATCTGCGAGCTGTCACTTTCAACTTTTTCAGCAAGTTGTGTGTGGTCCTCCAAGCATTTAAAACCCAGTTCCAACGGCTTGACTTGGTGAACAAGTAAAAGGGAAGACTTTATGGAAGTGCATATGACTTTTTCACCCAACTCCTACTCAACTTATGAAGGTGGTCCAAACTTTTCATTTATTGTATTACTTTGCAACCTAGGAGTTGGCATGGCGTAATGGTCCAAATTTGGAGCAATAATGAACTGAAGTCAACTAGGAGTTCAAAGAGTTGTTGCAGCTACTTTCCCCCCAACTCAAATTCTATAAAAAGGGTCCATTACACCTCTGGAAAAGCATCCCTACTATAGTGCAAAAATCTGAGTTCATACTTGTGCTTATAATTTTGGTATCAGTATTTGGTTTTTCTGCTTACATTGCAAAACACATTCAAAGGGTAGTTTGTAAGCAAGTCTTGGTTTAGATTTGTTGGGTACTCAAGTGTAGGATTAGATTTGAGGGTAGGTTAGAGCTTAGCCTGTGAAAAGCTTGTAAAGGTTCAAGCTTATCCTAGAAAAGCTTGTGTTTGTAAAGGTTAAGGTTGAACCCGCAAAAACCTAAGAATAGTGAGTGTTTGAATTCCAGAAGGAAGGAACTTTTAGGTAATGGAGTACTTGGTGAGGGGGATGTTGACTAAAAATTAGGATTAATTACCTCTTAATGCTAAACTGTGATTAACCATGTTGATTATGTAGTTTTGATGACTAATAAATTACAAGTGTGTTGTTAGCTTTGCTTATGTTGATTTACGCTTACAGGAAAAATTATGGTTTCTGCGGATACCATATCTTGGACACACGATATATGGTTTTTATCGATACCATATTTGCGAAACTATCGGGTTAAAGCTAGAAAATGTCCCTTTTCTTTATTTTTTTCATCACTGTTGTCCCCAAACAAAATATTTAGTTATTTTTGTCCCTAAACTTGTGGTAAACTGATTAATGTAAGCCATTTACCTCCACCAACCAGTTTCACATGTGGGCCCACCAATGGGTTAATTTAAAATAATTTTTTTTGCTTTGTCAGCATTCCATAACAATTTAAGACTAAATTAAAAGTTAATTAAATTTTTAATAGAAATAAAAATAGAAAAAAAGGGATCCTCCACTGTTAAAGGGAACAAGATCTACACTGCCAAAATATCCCAATGCTTAGTTATATCACATGGTCCTAGTAAAATTATTTCTAGCTATTCTTCCCCAACCCAAATATATCCTCAGATTCGCAGCCGCCATGTCCCTTTCCTTGCCCACTTTCTTCCACTACTCCATGCCCATTTTTCTTCCACCGATGCGATTGTGCACTGCCAATCATTATAGGATCATTGTTTTTTTTTTCAGATTGAGACTGAACTTGCTTGGGCGAAATCATGCTTAAACATTCTAAATCATCCAACACATACAAATGATTTGCACACAGGGAATAGTGGTTTTAATATGAGCAAACCTTGGCAGCCTTGCAAAACCAGCACCATTGGAGGAGCAGATCTGTGAACCACGGGTAGCAATCGTGACCTCACGGCTGAGGTTGCAGAACTAGTGGCTCTCCTTGTTGGCTACGAACTCAAGGTAGGCCGAGAGCCTTCCTATGCTGGTGGTTGTAGCCCTGTCATTTCGATGACTTTCAACGGCCTGGTGGTGCTCTGACCATCCATAAGGGTGATGCAACCGCCATGACTCGTTGGCACAGCCAAGATGCAATGCCATAGTCTTCGTCGTCGTTATGTTGCTCTGGTGGTCACGTATTCTTGTCGTTCTGGCTATCGATGGTGGCTGTTTCGGGCGCTGACGAGCGTGATCTGTTTGCGTCTTCTGGTGGTGCTCGCCGCTCTCAAGGTTTTTTTTGGTTGTTGCATTTTTTTTTCAATTTTAGATTTTTTTTATTTTTTCTAAAAAAAGATTAAACTAATCTAAAGTGCATTGCTGAAAAAAAATTAATTTAAAAATGAATAAGTGGTGAGCCCCCTGTGAAACCGGTTATTGTAGGGAAATAGTCCTACACTAATCAGTTTTCTATAAGTTAAGGGACATAAATAACCCAATAATTTATTTAGGGACATCAGTGATGAAAAAAAATTAAATTTAGAGACATTTTTCATTATTAATCCCGAAGCTGTCACTATCAATTTTTTAAGCAAATTGCGTGTGGTCCTGCAAGCATTTAATTCCAACTTTTAGCCGTTTGAATTGATGAACAAGTTGTAAGTATCCAGACATGCAAACAAATAGACAATATGCGCAGTGGAAAAACCCGGAACTTATGGAGGATCCATGTGAAACGGGGTAAACCGAATTACAAAAATTTCGTACCTGGTTTGGTTGAGATCTTTCACTCAACTGATGATGCGAATCAGCAAGAACCTGACAGAAATCCGACTTCTCTACGGTATCCACAGAAACCGTTGATGACTGCTAGAAACCTTCTCACGATCACTAACTCGAGCACTCTCGAACCGCAATGCTAGCTGCAAAATTTCCTTGAGCAAGAGAGCCTAGAGTGTTTTTCTCACAACTCTTGTGTATGTGTTTATGTGTTGAGCTCTCCTCTAATCTGCTCATCCTTCACACTCTTACATGTATCACATATATGTTTACATGTTAGTTAATATAGAAAATGGCCAACCAATCATACATATATCTTATCATGCATAATTGTGTTTTCCATTATCTATACTTTAGTCACAATCTTCTACATGATCATGTCACCACTAACTCAATTATATATATCAACATATATATAAAACAACACATCCTTTCATGCCTTTGGGACAATAATTCAAGTTCAATAATTCTGGTAACTATTGAACCACACCAACCCAAACGACCCAGTCCAACCATGGTCCAACCATAGACTAACCACTAGCTCAAATACCTGGTCGAACCACGGTCCAACCATGGTTTAACCACCAGCTCGAATCAACAGTTCTAAGTGTGTGACTCTGTAGGCACTTGTAACGTTTGACAATAATTGTAAACTCATTTACAATTATAAACAATGAGCGGCGTCTAGCAACACATCATTGTTACCCAAACGACAAGATCAGTACTGATTCATTATGCCACGGAAACGTGTCATTGTCCTTTCGTCCCATTATCAAGATCAAACACGAGACATGGAATAAGTCAATCTCGTATATGTTTAATCTAAGTTTTCTTGATCCCCGAGTTAACTGTGTAAAACGGATACTAATGATATCACCATATCACATAATCCGAGCATGGCCATGCATTTACAGTTCAACTCTATCAAGAGGCCCATCTGATAATATACCCATTATAAGGGTTGGACGAATCCCATCTTGATCATACAAAACCCACTACACATTATATCATATACCCAATGATTACACTAAGGTTTACTCAGTTACGAATAGCCAAGAGTAATATCAAAGTATATGACTCACATGTTGGGAACCTTGATGATCTCAGGTCTAGGGACAATACATATAAGAACCACTAATGACAATCATATAACGTTCCATATAGTGTTCTT
>JAKUCV010003229.1:0-48211 GCA_028386065.3 Turnera subulata | reverse complement strand
GATGGTGAAGTAGCCACCCAAGATGTTAAACTTGGAAAGGTCTGTCGCACCAACGGTGATTGCCGTCCTTATTGTCCAAAATGCTTGGATTATGGCTGCATGGGAGGGCGGTGTTTCTGTACCCAATGTGGTGGAAACTAATGTGGTATGGTCTTTCATGTTGGGAATAATAAATTGTGTGTTGGACAAATATTTCATGCCTCTTATTTTCATACTAATGCCTCTTTCTTAGTTAATTTACTCCAGTATATTATTTTTACATGGAGATAGGTAAAAAAGATGAGAAGATCTTGAATTTGAAATCCTAGCAATTAAATCCAGCTGAGTGCTGACATTATTGTTTTTACATTAAATAACAGAGAAAAATTTTATAGTGTTGGGCTTCACACTCAAAGCGGATGTTTGGTCCAACACATAAGAACATTGGGTTGTTTGGATCTCGATCACCTATGCGTGTAGACTAGTAAAATGACCCGGTTGCGACCTGGTTGTTAGGCCCAATACTAGAATGGTAGGCTTTACTTTATCCAATGAAATACCAATGATTTAGGCCGTTTTTGTAGTCTTTTGGTGAATGAACTGGGCTGAAGCCCGTAGTATTGGAAATAATAAACGGGGCTTAAGCCCGTAGTATTCGACTGGATTGTTTTTTTTTTTTAATTACACTGTCATTTATAAATCTTGACACTATGCAGTTTAATGCAACTTGAAGTTGTAATACAATTTTAAAATGGCCAGATGGCTACCTTGGTTGGCCCAATACTCATGTAGGCTTAAATTTCTGGGCTCAAAAAAGATCAAGATCGTCGACCCAGTACTGGAGCAGGCTTATCTTTACGGGCTTCAAGCAATCCAAGAACTTTCTTTGAACTAAAGCCCAATCATTGTTGCTTTGCAAATCTTTGTAATTTATTAACATGCCTCGCACTTACGGAGGGGCATTAAAGATATGAAGGTAGTGATTGACTATGTGCTCGAAAATGGAGAGTGGGATTTGAATGTTTCAAATCCTAATCAGTCAAAATGTCAATTAATTTATTAAATTGTGGGTTAGGCCTCGGATTCAAGTTTTTGGATGTCGAAAATCTCTAGAGACTCACCATCCATGGTTATTAGTTAAGGATGCGACCCGGATCGGGTCCTGATTAGTGGGCGCAAAGAGATGGATACCATTGTTCACACTATTCCCTCTGTTTGTTCTTGTTGGGTTTGGGTCCCAAGCCCAGATAACATTTTAATGTTACATTATAGTTTGTTTGGATAGATGGAAAATGAAGGGGAAGGGAGGAGAAAGGAGGAGAATGGAGGAGAATTTTTAATTTAACCTTGTTTGGGAAAAAAAGTTAATGGAGAGGAAGGGGAATTTTTTAACCTTCATTCCCCTCCATTCCCCTTAAAATGTCTCCCCGTCGATTTGGTGGGGAATTGAGGGGAGGAAAATTTTAGAACTAGATGATGACTTGAAATTCCATAATTAGCCTCTTATATTTTTTTAAAAAATTTATAAATAAGGATAGCTATGTAATTTGAAAATATTACCTACCATTTCTCTCCCTTCCCTTTAATGAATATATCCAAACAAGTTAAAGTTAAAATTATCTCCTCCCCACCATTCCCATCCCTTCCCTTCCTATCCATTCCCCTCCCTTCCTTTTCCCTCTATATTTCCAAACAAACTGTAAGTGAAAATGAGATAAATAGTTTGTAGATGGTTTCTTTCTCCAATATCTCAACCCTTTTGATACAATAAAAATTGTTGTTAAACGATTTGATCACAAGTTTTCCTCCAAAAATCAATTAGATGGTCAAATTAACCCTCATATTTCATTAAAATCCTACTCAATTAATATTTTTTTCATTTTCCCATTTCCTTTTTTCTGGGCCGGTTCATGATCTATGGGCTAACTAAGCCGGTCTTATTACAGGGACACACTGTGACCTCAGCTCAAATAGATTCTGATCCGAGCCTTTCAAAACTTGGCAGAAATCCTAGGGTATATGTGCATATGGGAATCACTTCCCTCTATCTTAAGATATAGCAAAGCACCAACTGATCTAATCTAAGATATAACAAATTCCCAAAGTTTATCATCAATTCCAAAAGAAATATTAAGATATATAGAAACTTGTGGTCCCAAAGCATTTTAAAAAATACAGAATGCCAATGAAATATTAGGAATTGAATGGTAGGTTTTTAATAAAATTTGAAATTTGAAACAATGCCAATAAAATTTGGAAGTTGTATGTGGTCTTGAATTAAGACGAGAAGATCCTGAATTTGAAAAAAATTGTAATTATAGGTAAAAAATTTGTCAAGTTATGATTTTTAAATCAATTTAAGTATAGTGCTTAATTCAACTGGTCGGTCATGGAGAATGAGCAAAATACAATCAACAAAGAGAAGGAAAACAAAGAAATGAAAACAAAACGTAGACAGACTTGAATAATAGTTGGGCTTCATCAGTACTGCTCTGTGGGAATGGGCCTCAATGGAAGCAGGATTTTCAAAGCCCGTTTAGAGGAATTTTGACGTTTGCTGATCCAATGGGTTACTCACAGGATCAGTATTGCACTGTAGGAATGGGCCTCAGTAGAAGCAGGATAGTTGTAAGGGCTCATATCTATACCCATTCAGGCCATTGTCGATGTACACAATAGATTTTTTTTTTTGGTTGAAATACACATTAGAATTTGATGAACTGAATTTGATTTATACACAAATTACAGTGAGTGTGGGCGTAAAACTAAAGACTTATTTGTTAATTTTGGAGAAATAAAAATATTAGGGTTAGGGAGAAGTGATCTATATAAAAGAAAACTAGCATAAGCAGTGTTAATGCATATTGTGTAACAAGACTTATTTTTGAAGCAAAATTATGTAACTTCCAATTTACCTTTGCAAGTTTTCCGAGGAGACCCATCTAAAAAATTCCAGGGAGAGTTATCTATTCACTTTTGTTTATGAACATTGAATAAGCATTGTTATCCTTTGCAATTTTTTAAAGGATGAGTTATGTTATTTTATTTTTATGTCATCCATACAATTTTTCGAGGATGGTTGCATATGCTTTGCTGGTCGTTTTTTTTCCAATGATATTTGTATTTATTTTATTAAGTAATGAATAGACCAACGGTCACTCTCAAAAGTACAATCGCTCAGAATTATTGTACATTACAAGCTCATGTAATAGAAACACGAATTTTACAAGTTAGAATAGTGAGAATTTTCATATAAGAGTTCAAAATTGGATGAGAAGCACCCAAATTTTGTTCACTAGGACTTTTTGGGTTTGAAGAGGCTATTCAACCTAGGTTAATCAACATGCTTTTAGAGCAAATTCGTGTTGCTGCTATGGAGAATCCAGTCTTTCATTTTGGACCAGATATGGCAGAACTTTGCCCCACGGTTGATGAGTTCGATGCCTTCCTTGGCACTACTACCACAGATTCCAATGTAGTAGCATCTTGCAAAGCTCAACATAAGAGGGATGTCGTATCTATCTATATACAAGGAATGGATGGATGTTCTCAAGGTAGAAGATGAATATATCAACCTTGAGTCGTTGATTGATTTATATCATATTCCAAACAACGAAGACAACAAGGAGTGGACAGAGAAGCGAAAGCTCATCCTATCCTTTGTGATGATTAGTGAGTTTTTGCTGAAGGCTCGCTCCGAAGTGGGTCACATCCTTGTAGAGAAATACACTTCTCAATGCTATAAAGGAGGAAACATAGGTTTTATGATTGTAGGTGAAACACTCATTGCTCTTGATGCATTAGCAGATAATTTGGATGGTCGAATTAGAGGTTTGCCATTGCTATGAAAGGCTTCCTTGGCACTCATTTCTCCCCCCTCTTGTTCCTTTCAACACATTACACTCTTCTTGTTTTAATGACTATTTCCATGCAAATATTGCTTTGTGAACACCTCCATATCATAACCCGTCCAATAACTCCGGACTATTCTGTTGGCTACACTTCCTGGCGTTGTTTGCAAGACTTTAAGACCACTAAAGAGTGGGTTGCCTATATGCATCATATTCCATCGAGAAACATCTTGTGGCTTTGTGATTGGTTAAATGCTTACTCCCATGGCTAAGAACACCTTTTGCCGACAAGTCTTGCTTTTTCCTGGCATCAAGCAATCAACTTTCTATCATCCGACTCAATTTCTTAGGCAAATTGGACAATCACAACTTGTTCTTTGTATGTTTACTCTTCCTCCTCAAGATACAAAGAATGGTTAAAGGTAACTACTCATCCATTAATTTGAAAAACTACTTCGAGCTCGGCGTCTAAAAATCATAAATGAACCAGAGCCATCCAAGTCTGAGTCCATGAGAAACAATGAAAAAGATGATGATGAAGGGAATACCGACAAGAATTGGAAGCATAAGAGGCCAAGAAAACATTGATACTCATGACAAATGAATGTCATCACATCTATAATGCATTTAATAATGTGACAATGTTCCTTATACAATCGGGAGTGTGTCTCTATGGTGAGGTGGTGCTGAAGCAAGAGAAGGTCCGACCCATGTTAGTAAAGCAAGAAGTGATTTTAAAAGAAAACTAATATAAGAATGCGCATATTGTTGTGTATCAAAATTTTTTGATGAAGAATTATGTAACTTCGAAGAAGAATTGTTATATTTGCATTTTTTCTAAGAAGAGTTACGTAGTTTCGGTTTTGTCATTGAACATAAAGAATGTGGTGCTGTTGTATGGTAAAATTTAATTTTGTTGAAGAAGAATTATAATCCTTGTAAGTTTTTCAAAGAGAGTTAACTAAAAAATGCGTTACAACTATTAACTAGAACATGTAAAATTCAGTTGGAGCATCAGTAATTAACAGCCATGTTTAATCCAAAGTCTAACCTGAAGCAAGCAACCATTATTCTAAACAAGACGAAAGGAAAAATTAATATCAGTAGAAGTTTTAAATAAAATAATATATAAATAATTATATTATATTCAAAATTAATATTTAATTTATTTTTAAAATATATTTTTTGTTGATTTTTCTGATTAATTCTACATTCAATTAAATTTTTTTGAATAAGGAAGAGTAGATTTGTTTGGATCAATTGAAATTAACCATTTATTGTTGAAGGACAAAAAAAAAAGAGAAGATAGAATATAAAAATGCATGATAGAAAAATATGAATTTATTTCATGAAGTCTTAATTTTTGTTGAAATGATTTTATCCTTTTTGTAGCAAACGATATAATTGTATTATATTGATAACATCTTACACTATGATTATATTTTTATCCTTTAGTTCAGGTTTGATTTTAATTTAATATATAACTCATTTTTTTCAACTTTAAGTTTGATTGATTACTTATAAATTTTTTTTATTATTATAATTATTATAAATTATAATAAACTTTGAAAATTTTATTATCTTTTTGTTGGTAAATAATAAAAATTCTAAATAATGTTATGATATATGATTAAATAATTTCATAGCTCATTTTTACTGAAAAAATATAATAATTTAAGTATCTATTTGAAATTTAAATTTAATATAATGGTATTTTAAATGAAATAATAAAAATGTGTGATTTTATAACAATGCCTGAAACAAATAATCCGCCTGATGCTCCTCCATCTTTGTGCAGACTGGTTGTTTCTTTTGCTTCTACATATTTTCTTTTGCTTTTACATATGACCTGGGGTTTTCTCTACACAAAAAAGTCAAACACTAGCAATATGATAATAAAACCTTACAATGCAATGCACCATTCAAACTTGGGTTGGGAAGGAAAACAGTACGAGTTTAGGAACTGGCTTCTCTCTCCCTCGTATCTTTCTCTCATCATATTATCATGTCTGGTTTACATTGTACTATTTCGTTGGAATGTGGTTAGTTTGCTTTTGTTGTTCTGCATCCAGTCAGTCAGCCATGAAAAGAAGATGCCTAACCAAAATGAAACTACTGGAGCCGAAACCAATACACCTTAGTACAATTTTGTTCACAGAAAGCAAGTCATGGTGGCCATTTCACAGATAGCCACAAGCATAGGAATCATTGTTGCCTATCTTTCCCTCTTAAAAAGGTTTCCAGCAGATTAAAGAGTCTAAATATTCTCCACAAAGATGATGCCCAAGTAAATATTACAAGACATTATAGGATACAAAAACACTCCCCAGTAGATGGGTAGAGAAAGTTTAGTCCATCAATCTCAAAGGGTATATAGATAGAGATGTGAGATTGCTAGTCCCACATGTACAAACAAGCTTATGGTCTTCACTTGCTAAAATCGAACAAGGCTGTCAATGTGCCAGAGAGGTAGAAGTGTTTCGTCATCTCCACATTTTGCTAGTAACTTACACTTTCCTGACCTGAGACAGTAAGCCACAACAACGTAATCATTCGGGGAACTTTCTGCAGTATCATCATCTTCAAGCCCTTTTAAATCCATCCTTTGACGCTGAACGACCAATACTTGTTCTGATTTTAACCAAACTAATGGTGTGGGAAAGATATCCTTCGGCTCCGGATAAGGTATGCGAGATACATTCAGATTTCGTAGCCTAACCCACTCCCCCCGATGCAAATCCTTCAGAAGCCATAATCTCAAGAACTTTTTGTTTCGTATAGGTTCTGCATCCATCAGATACAAATTGTCCCTGCTGCAAACAACTGTCCTCGCTTCCCCCCCAACATTCAGATTTCTCAGGAAGCATCACATTATGAACGGACTCATCACGGAGATCTACAGCAGAAATGGAGTCATACGTGGATTCCCATGGCCATGAGGTGGTAGAGTAAACAACTCCGGCAAAAGAACATGCACGGTTCCCCGTGTCCTGTTCTATCCTAATTCCAGGAGGAAAACTTAATTTTCTCCAACGCATACCGTCACCCACAGTCAAAACTAAAAGCTCTTCGGGACACGTGGTAAGAGCTACCACTTTAAGTTCTCCAGTGCTAGGTATCCTTGCAATGCCGTTGAATGTGACAAACTGAGCAGAGTTGAGGGGAAAAGGGTGTTCCACCCTTGTAACATTGATGGGAAAAGGGAGTTCCGCAATCTGCCTTGTAACAGGATTTGCAACATAAAGTTTGGCTGAATATCCCCAGATCAAGACCACTCCATCCGAACCAGAAACAATGCGTCCCGGTAACAGAAGATTCAGATCATTAACATGGATATCGTTCAAGTCTTTGATACCAACAGATCGAATTGCAAAACTTTCCCAAACATCACGGCTGCTGGTCTTCTGGATGAGGAGACCAAATGGGTGGGTGTGAGGGAGGTTTGAATTCACAAACTTGGGGAAACGCAACAACTCCTCCCAGACTCTGCAAGCAAACCTGCAATTCTCATACAGGAATGAAGGTGGAAGGCGGTTGAGTATGCGGGAAACAATGTCCACAGGAAGGGAAGCCACTTCCTTATCATCACCCTCCCTTGCGCGCTCTGTGTTGGACTTGGACAATGAAGAAGGACAAGAAGCAACTAATTAATCAATCTCAATCCACCTTTACATTTACCTCAATTTGATGAATTTCAAAATCCTAGCATTCGTATATGCTACCAAAAAACTTATAGTATTCAATTCCTAATATTTTATCGATCGGGAGGGTGTGTTGGTTTTGATCTTCAAAAAATTCAGTTTAATCACAAGAACATCGATGTTGAACTCAAAACATCGATGTTGTGATGATTCGGAAACTCGAATGATTCTGCCGTAGGCTCAGAACATCGATGTTGGGATTAAAACATCAATGTTTAAATGCTACTGGAACTTCAAATATTTAGGCAGAAGGTTTTGAACATCGATGTTGGATTAAAACATCGATGTTTTGGTTGAGGGTTTCTGGAAAATTTCCAGAATTCTGCAGAACACTCAAGCTGGTTTTCTTGGTTACTGTTTTATTGGTTTTCTCTCAATTCACTCAATCTCTTGACTTGAACACTAAATGGACAAGTTAAGGAACACTTTGTGAAGTGAAACACACTCAATACTCTTTTATTTCACTTGTAGAACTCAGATTACAATACTCAATATATAGGCAGAAAATCAACCTATAACCCATCAATTCCTACCCAGCTGACCCTACTACTTTAAGTAGTGGGTTTTGCTTTTCCTAATACATCATATAGAACAAAATACACTTACAATCAGGATAAATCACACTATAACATGATAAGATTATTGATTACTAAAAGACACACTTTACCTAACATACTTTAATTAAAGGGGCCATTCCACTTAGCTTGATTGCTCTCCACTAACTTCACCAGCAGCTTGATTATTTTCCACTAACATCTTCAACAACTCCACTAACACTCAGCTAACAGCTTGGTCATACAATCAACACTCCCCCTTGACTGAGCTGTTCTTCATATTCATCATGTTCTTCAGTAAATCAAACCTGTTCTTGGGCAAAGGCTTTGTGAACAAGTCTGCCAATTGATTTTCGGAGGAGCAGAATAAGACTTGAACTTCTCCTTCACTTTCGGCTTCTCGAATCACATGGAATCTAATCTTAAAATGCTTTGTCCTGCCATGATTAATTGGATTCTTAATCATTGCAATAATGGACTGATTGTCACAGAATAACTCCACGGGTTCTTCTTGCTCCATCTTCAAATCTGTCATGATCTTTCTGAACTAAATAACTTGATTTACAGTTGAGGCAGCAGTAAGACACTCTGCTTCAGCTGTGGATTAAGCAACAACGGTTTGTTTCTTGGAACACCACGAAAATGTATTTGAACCAAGCAAGAAAACATAACCTGTTGTGCTTTTCATGTCATCTACACTTCCAGCCCAATCACTGTCACAATATGCCTTTAATTTTGCATCTTCAAATGAGCTGTAATGAAGACCAAGATCAGTAGTGCCTTTAATATACCTGAGGACTCTCTTCATCACAGCAGCATGACTCTTCTTTGGAGCATTTAGAAACCTTGATAGCAAGTTGGTTGTAAACAAAAGATTAGGACGAGTTGCTGTAAGGTACAACAAACTTCCTACACAGCTCCTGTATACTTCAATTTTAGCATCTTCTTCATCTACATTCTTTGCAAGTTTGGTGTTTTGAATCAATGGGGTTGGCACTAGATTGCAAGAGTCCATCTTGAATTTTTTCAAGATAGTTTCTGCATACCTTCTCTGAGAGATCATAATTCATTCATCACTTTGCATCACCTCCATTCCAAGAAAGTAGTGCATCAATCTCAAATCTGACATTTCAAATTCTTTCATCATTTTAGTTTGAAAACTGAAATTTTGCTGTGATTTGCTCCGGTAATTAGCATTTCATCAACATAGAGGGAGACTATGATCAAATCATCACTTGAGCTGCCTTTCACATACAATGTTGCCTCACTTTCACTTTTCTTGAATCCTTGTTGAACCAAGTGATTGTCCATGCGACTATACACAGCTCTTGGAGCCTGTTTTAGTCCATAGAGAGCTTTCTTTAACCTGTAAACATGGTCTTCTTTTCCTTCCACAATAAAGCCTTTAGGTTGCTCAATGTAGACTTCTTCTTCTAGAATTTCATTTAGAAATGCAGATTTCACATCTAGATGGAATACCTTCCACTTGTTTTGGGCTGAAATAACCAAGAGCAATCTGATTATGTCGAGACGTGCCACCGGTGCAAATGTCTCGAGATAATCAAGGCCATATTATTGTGCATAGCCTTTGACCACTAGCCTTGCTTTGAATTTGGAAATTGTGCCATCAGGATTCATCTTTGTGTGAAATACCCACTTGACTCCAATTATCTTTTGATTTCCAGGCCTTGTAACTAACTCCCAAGTTTGAATTTTGTTGATCATGCCAATTTCTTCCTCTATGGCTCTTTTCCAATGCTCTTGATTTTCTGCCTCATCATAACAATGTGGCTCTGTCTCTAAAAAATTACTCCTCTCATAAACATCAGCAAGTGTTCTAACCTTCATTGGAGGTGTGTCTGAATTATAATCCTCTTCATTTAGAGGATGATCTTCTTGCACTTCAGCTGCATCACTAGTATTGTTCTTCATTACCTTATTTTCTTTCCAATCCCAATAAGCATCTTCATCCACTTTGACATCCCTTGAGGTGATTACCCTCTCATTGTCAACCATGAATACCCTGTAGCCTTTGGTTTGAGTACTATATCCCAGAAGTATTTCCTTTCAGCTTTGAAATCCAACTTCCTTCTCTTTTCATATGGAACATGAACATAACAAAGAGAACCAAACACTTTAAGGTGCTTAACTGTTGGTTTCTTACCAGTCCAAGCTTCAATAGGAGTCATCCCGTCAACTGACTTTGTTAGGAGCCTACTGATGAGATACACAGCAGTGTAGGTAGCTTCTGCCCAAAAACTTTGAGGAAGTTTCTTTTCTGCTAGCATGCTTCTAGCCATCTCCATCACGGTCCTGTTCTTCCTCTCTACCACTCTATTTTGCTGAGGAGAATATGGTACTGTTAATTGATGAATGATGCCATTTGAATTACAGAACTCTTCAAACATATTTGATATGAATTCTCCCCCTCTATCTGATCTCAGCTTCTTCAAGCTACAATTGCTTTGTGTTTCTGCCATGCCTTTAAATTTCTTGAATATTTCCAGAGTTGCCAACTTATTCTTCAGGAAGTAAATCCATGTCATGCGAGTTAGATCATCAATAAATAGCATGAAATAGATATTACCACTCAAGGAGGGTGTGTGCATTGGGCCACAAAGGTTGGTTTGCACCAGCTCTAGCTTCTCTAGTGCTCTTCCTCTGCTGCAACCGGGAATGATTCTCTATGCATCTTTCCCAATTGGCATGGCTCACAAACTTTTCCAGGAATTTGTATTGGAGGCAAATCTCTGACATACTCCTTTTGTGCAGCAAGCTTCAAGGAATGCAAGCTAGCATGGCCATATCTTCTATGCCACAAGTTACTTTCATCTACCTCACATTCATTTACCATCTCATCATGCATGCTCAAGTTCACAGGAAATGCATTGTTCTTCATTTTTGTTTTGCAAACAGTTTTGCCATTCACCGAGATCACACAACAATCATCTTCAAGGTTTACTTTGTACCTGTTCTTAGTCATTTGAGGCACACTCAAAAGATTGTGCTTCAATCCAGGAACTAGCAAAACATCTTTAATGAATTTACTAACTCCATCATAGTTTATAGAGACAGTACCTCTTCCTTTGGATTTGAGGATGGCACCATCAGCTGTCTTGACTTCCACACGGATTGATTCATCCAAATCCAAGAACCATTTTAAATCTCCCATCATGTGACTAGTGCAGCCACTGTCAATGTACCATACACCTTTTTCTTGCTCCTTTGAACTCTCACTTGCCATGAACATGAATTCATGTTGATTGCCTTCAACGGGCTGAGCTTGTTGCCTCGTTTGTGGTTGTTCTTGCACTTGTTGTTGGGCTTGATTTTCTCCATTTTGTTTAGCTCTGCAAAAACGTTCAATGTGTCCAATCCTGTGATAGAAATTGCACTTCTTGTTTTTCCAGCACCTCTGCTCCAAGTGGTTTTTTTTCCCACAGTATTTGCAAGGGGAAAACATGGTTTGTGAATTTGATGCCTCCTTTTGGTGCTTGTTGGTGCTCTTCTCCGATTTTTGCTTAACTTCAAGTTTGTTTTTGACATTTTTCTGCTTGGTTTGGAAAGCCTTTTCAATCCTAGCTTCAGCTTTTCTCCCATGCCTTTGCTCATGAGCTTCTAACTTGCCAATTAATTCAGGAACTGACATCTGAGTGATGTCTCTTGATTCTTCAATTGCAGCTACCTTTGCTTCAAATCTATCAACAACCGTGTTGAGAATTTTCTCAACTACTCTGACCTCAGGGATCACTTCTCCAAACAACCTGATTTTGTTGACAAAGCTTTGAGCTTTTGAAGCATACTCCCTTATTGTTTCAGCTTCTGACATCTTCAATATTTCAAATTCTCTTCTCAAGGATTGCACCCTTATTTGTCTTGTTTCCTTAGAACCTCTGAACTGCTTCTCAAAGATCTCCCATGCTTCTTTGACTGTTGTAGCCCCAACAATCAAAGGAAAAATCTCCTCTGAAACCAAAGAAAACATAAATGAAACTGCAGTATTATGTTTTTGCAATCTTTCATTATATGTTCTTAATTGATTTACAGATATTTCTTCAATGTCTTCTTCTTTATTAAAACCTTCTTCAACCAAAAACTACAAACTATTATCTACAAGGAAGGATTTCATCCTTATAGCCCAATAGTTGTAGTTTTCTCCATCAAAAATAGGTGGTAGGGGTAATGATGAGGTGGTTCTATTTGCTGGTTGTGTGTTCATTTTGAAGTTTGTATATGGGGCTAATTTGATGTGGTTTCAATGAATTAGAACAAGCCTAAAAGAAGGAACCTGCTCCGCTACCAATTGTTGGTTTTGATCTTCAAAGAATTCAGTTTAATCACAAGAACATCGATGTTGAACTCAAAACATCGATATTGTGATGATTCGGAAACTCGAATGATTCTGCCGTAGGCTCAGAACATCGATGTTGGGATTAAAACATCGATGTTTAAATGTTACTGGAACTTCAAATATTTAGGCAGAAGGTTTTGAACATCGATGTTGGATTAAAACATCGATGTTTTGGTTGAGGGTTTCTGGAAAATTTCCAGAATTCTGCAGAACACTCAAGCTGGTTTTCTTGGTTACTGTTTTATTGGTTTTCTCTCAATTCACTCAATCTCTTGACTTGAACACTAAATGAACAAGTTAAGGAACACTTTGTGAAGTGAAACACACTCAATACTCTTTTATTTCACTTGTAGAACTCAGATTACAATACTCAATATATAGTCAAAAAATCAACCTATAACCCAGCAATTCCTACCCAGCTGATCCTACTACTTTAAGTAGTGGGTTTTGCTTTTCCTAATACATCATATAGAACAAAACACACTTACAATCAGGATAAACCACACTATAACATGATAAGATTATTGATTACTAAAAGACACACTTTACCTAACATACTTTAATTAAAGGGGCCATTCCACTTAGCTTGATTGCTCTCCACTAACTTCACCAGCAGCTTGATTATTTTCCACTAACATCTTCAACAACTCCACTAACACTCAGCTAACAGCTTGGTCATACAATCAACAGGGTGAAATTTTGCTTTAACTTGCTTTCTTTAAACTTCCCTATCAACTTTTTAAATGAAATTTCAGATAAAATTTGTCGCAGAAAAGGATGGAAAGGCGTTGAATTTGAAAATACTAATTAATATTCAATTGTAGTGGTAAATTACTTTACATGAGACACTTCTTACAGTAGTATTTGGCTAATTAAGCTCAAACCAAAACCAGAACTCAAACCTATCTATCCTAAGAAAATATTATTTTTTTACACAAGGGTAAGTAAAATCAGGTCTTGTCCAACATATAAGATCATCTGCTTGTCTGGATCACCCAAGTAGCAAAATGGCCAGATGGCCAGATTGTTCCGGATTTGCTATGGATTTTTTAATGAAATTTCTGCTGATAATTTGTGGCCAAAAAAGAATGAGAAGATGTTGAATTTCAAAATTCTGGCATTCATTTCCAACGTACATTATTCCACATGAAACTTATATCGTATTGGGCTACGCTCAAAGCAGAAGTCAAACCCATCTATCTAAAGTATATTATATTTACATACTTAGTACCAACTTCCAAATTCCAATTTAGGTTGTCTAATACTCCAGTCTCACCTGATTTGAACACTTTGATTCCGCAGCTGATAACTGAGGATATGAACCGTTTCCTCATGCGTGAAATCACAGAGGATGAAGTAAGAGCCGCTGTTTTCTCCATGGGAAGCTCCAAGGCGCCTAGACCTGATGGATTCCAAGGAATTTTTTATCAGAAGTACTGGGAACTTTTAAAATCGGATGTGATTGAAGCTGTAAGAGGTTTTTTCGCCACGGGACACATGCTGAAAGAATTCAATAAGACCTTCATCACTCTTATCCCAAAGGTTAAGTCACCAACAGAGCTCAGTCACTTTCGGCCAATTAGTTGTTGTAATTACATTTACAAGATCTACTCTAAATGTCTTGCAAACCGACTCCGACACACACTACCAGCAATCATTTCGGAAACACAAGCTGGCTTTGTTAAGGGTAGATGTATACAAGATAATATTATCCTTACACATGAAGCCCTACACTCTTTACGTACGGGCTGTAAAACAAAGCGAAACTCCATGATGATGAAGCTTGATGTCAGCAAGGCATATGATAAGATAGAGTGGACCTATTTGTTTGAAGTGATGAAATTAATGGGTTTTGATAACAGGTGGATAACCATGTTGAGGAGCTGCGTCACCTCAGTACAATTTGGCTGTAATTATCAATGGAACCCCAACAGATTTCTTTAGTCCAACACGAGGATTAAGACAAGGGGACCCTTTATCCCCGTATTTGTTTATTATTGCCATGGAGGGGCTATCAAGGAGATTGGAAGCAAATCACCAAAGAGGGATATTACGGGAATACAAGCTTAACAAATGGTGCCTTGTGATCACCCATGTCTTCTATGCGAATGACACTGCTTTGTTTGGGGAAGCTACTGAAGAGGAGGCTTTGAATATGGTGAGGATAGTGGAGGAATATGGAACTGAAGCAGGACAAAAAAATTAATTACACAAAGTCCAGCTTGTATTTCAGCAAGTACACCCCACCGGAAACCCAGGAGAGAATCTGTACAATAACTGGGATGAAAAATTGCAACGGATGCTGAAACATATTTGGGTATCCCAACTTGGTGAGGAAGATCTAAGGCGAAAGCACTACAGTTCATAATGGAGCGTGTTAAGGCTAAACTTACTTCCTGGAAGGAGAACTTTCTATCGCAAGCAGGAAGGGAGGTTCTAATTAAATCTGTTGTAGCTTCTATACCTACATATGTAATGTCAGTCCTAAAATTTCCAACTACTTTCTGTGATAAGCTACATAGTATGATCGCAAGGTTCTTTTGGGGTGGCACTGAGGAGAAAAATAAAATCCATTAGAACAGCTGGGGAAGTTTATGTAAGGCAAAGGCTGATGGGGGCATGGGATTTAGAAACCTAGAGAAATATAATCTTGCTTTATTGGCAAGACAAGCATGGAGGATTTTGAATCACGAGGATGCTCTCTGGGTGAAGATTTTGAGAGGAAAATACTATCCAAGAACAAACTTCAGGAAGGCCACTGTAAAAACTTGTCAGTCGTGGTGCTGGAGCAGTATCATGCAGGGTAAGGAGGTTTTGGATAAAGGCCTACGCTAGAATGTGGGAAATGGAAAAAAAATTCTAACATGGTCAGACAAATGGTTACCAGTATCCAATCATTTTACGGTGCAATCCCCTCATCCGGATCCTTTTGTTGGTTTCATGCTGGAGGATCTAATCTCTCAAAATAGAAATGAGTGGAATGAAAGTTTGATAAAGAGGTAATTCAATCCTGACGAAGCACAAATCATTCTAGCTATACCAGTAGCAAGAAATGTGGAAGACAAGTTAGTGTGGCATCACACAACAGATGGGGCACACACTGTTAAATCCGGCTATTGGAGCCAAATGAAGGAGGACACATGCCACAGAGGAACAAACACCTTAGGGTCATCATCCATGGTAGTAATGCAGGGATGGAAGGAATGCTGGAAGATGGAGACCCAACCAAAAGTGCGCAATTTCATTTGGAGGTGCCTAAGAAATGTTGTACCTGTCAAGCAAAATCTGAGGGTAAAACGAATAAACATAGAGGTAACTTGTTCTGTGTGTGGGGATGAGGACGAAACTCTTGAACACATGATATTTTTTTGTGCCCATGCTCGTGCTGTGTGGTTTGGTTCAGCACTTGGATATCAACCAGAGAAACATGGCTTTCCTGGTTTCCAAAAGTGGTGGGAAGATTTGGGGGAGGATCTAGATAAGGGGAGAAGGATAAAACTAAGGAGTCAGATAGCCACCATCATCTGGCAGATTTGGAAAGCAAGAAACAGGAGGGAATATGAAGGTGAGACTTTAAACCCAGCCACGACGATCAGGTGGGTAAACTGCATGATTCAAGAAGAGGAAATGGAAGGTGGAGTGCGACAAAGGCGTGATATCACAAGTAGTAGAGAGACCGAAGACAAATGGAGGAGACCAAGAGAGGGGGTCATAAAGCTGAATTGTGATGCAAGTGTGCAGATAAACCCAAATAAAGTGGGAATAGGAGTTGTTGTAAGAGATCACAGAGGAACCATGATTGATGTTGTTGCAAAGAGGAGTAACTCTACATCCGTATTGACAGCAGAAGCCGAAGCTGTCAAGGAGTCCATCACACTGGCATTAGCTAGAGGTTACAAGTATGTTACCATAGAGATGGACTCTCAAGTTGTGTGGAAAGCCATTATCTCAGGTGGACAAGTGCCGTGGTGCATCGAAACAACAGTGAAGGAGATACTATCTCAAACACCAAACTTCCAGGAAATAGATTTTTGTAAGATTAATCGGTATGCAAACAAGGTAGCTGATTATGTGGCTAAAGAAGCATGCAAAGATGTTTGTATTTGGGGATGGGTCTCTCTTCCTCCCCCTCCTCTAGCGATTCTGCTATGTAATGATGTATATCACAGTTTACATTAATAAAAGATGATGCTTGCTGACAAAAAAAAAAATTCCAATTTAGGTCAGATGTTCTCCAATATAAAATCACATATTGCTGACCACATTCTTATTGTTGGAAATATGAACAAGTTGCTGGAATTCTGCAGCACTAAGCTAGGGGCCACTTTGTTATTAATTCAAGTGTGTGAGTGGTGAGTGTGTTTTATGATTATTTTACTTTGATTATGTTATCCTGAGTTGTAATGTTTCCATTAAGTGCTGTGCCATTATGAGGAATCTTAGGAAAAGCAAGTGTGAGCTGTCAAAGTTGAGTGGAGTGGTTGGATTTTAGGCTGATTTTCTGCCTATATATTGAGTCTTGTAATCAGTTGTAATCAAGTGAAATCAAGTTAAGAAAAACGTTGGTGTTTCACTTCAATATTACTCTGATTGTTCAGAGTGGTTTAAAACAAAATGATTGAGTGAATTGAGAGAAAATCAATAGAACAGTAACCAAGAAAGTCAGCCTTGGTTTCTGCAGAATTTCTGGGAATTTTTCAGAAAACATCGATGTTCTAATAGCAACATCGATGTTCTAATCGTTCGGCCGATTTGTTTGAAGCTCCAGTGTGTTTAAACATCGATGTTCTAATAGCAACATCGATGTTCTTGTCGTTCGGCCGGATTGTTTGATATCAAGTGTGATCAAACATCGATGTCTTGATTGAACATCGATGTTCTTAGTGTAAAAAAGCCAACAATTGGTATCGGAGCAGGTTCTTTCTTTATGGGTCCTGTGCTTTTTAATTTGTTAACAGATCAAGAAGATGGTGTCTAACTGAGTAATTGCTGCAAGGTTGAGGGAGCTTCTTCAAAGTTGTGACCTCAACACAATGACCTTAAAGATGTTGATCCAGAAGTTACAGAAAGAGTTCGACTTGGATTTGTCGGACAGAAAATCATTTATAAAAAATGAAGTGATTTTGTTTCAAGAAGATGAGTCCGGGAACAATAAAGAGGAGGAAGATTGTTGTGACGATCTTGTGGAAGATACTGAATCAGAGGTAACAAATGGCTCTGATTTTGTTGCAAATGATGAAAATGAAGGTTTGATTGGTAAGAGTTATGAACTTACTAACAATGATGAACGTTTGGATGTTTTTGGTTTAATTGATGAAGTGGTTATGGTTGATGAGAGTCTCACTGATTTTAGTGATGAACTTGTTGTGAAAAGTGATGATGTTGAATTTGTTGTTTGTGAGGATATTTGTTTGGAGTTCAAAGATTACTCCAACAATAGATTAATTGAAGTGGAGAGTGAAAATGGTAGTTCAGGTTTTAAAACACCTGAAATAGAGAATGTTGTTGAGATTGAATGTGTGGATGATAAGTTTGTTGATTGCAAAATTCTGGAAATGATTGGAAATGGCAAAAAACAAAAAATCAATGGGTGGAAAAAGGTTGAGAAACTCATTGTAGATGAATCACTGGTGCTCTATGATGTGTTTGATGCTTCTAATGTCAAATTATATAGAAAAAGTTTTTCTACGAGGAAAAGGAAAAAGAAAAAGAGGATGAAGAGCTTTCAGGTCTGGAAACAAGTTCAAACTATTGAAGGGCCTGTTGATGTTGAAGTTGAAGTTGATGTTGAAGTTGAAGAGCAGCTTGCTCATGGGGCAGTGTTCGATACTTCAATTACCAGGCAATACAAGAGAAGAAAAAGAAGATTCAGAACCTGATGAAGTTGAAGTTGAAGAGCAACTTGTTCATGGAGGAGTGTTGGAAATATGAACAAGTTGCTGGAATTCTGCAGCACTAAGCTAGGGGCCACTTTGTTATTAATTCAAGTGTGTGAGTGGTGAGTGTGTTTTATAATTATTTTACTTTGATTATGTTATCCTGAGTTGTAATGTTTCCACTAAGTGCTGCCATTATGAGGAATCTTAGGAAAAGCAAGTGTGAGCTGTCAAAGTTGAGTGGAGTGGTTGGATTTTAGGCTGATTTTCTGCCTATATATTGAGTTTTGTAATCAGTTGTAATCAAGTGAAATCAAGTTAAGAAAAACGTTGGCGTTTCACTTCAATATTACTCTGATTGTTCAGAGTGGTTTAAAACAAAATGATTGAGTGAATTGAGAGAAAATCAATAAAACAGTAACCAAGAAAGTCAGCCTTGGTTTCTGCAGAATTTCTGGGAATTTTCCAGAAAACATCGATGTTCTAATAGCAACATCGATGTTCTAATCATTCGGCCGATTTGTTTGAAGCTCCAGTATGTTTAAACATCGATGTTCTAATAGCAACATCGATGTTCTTGTCATTCGGCCGGATTGTTTGATATCAAGTGTGATCAAACATCGATGTTCTTAGTGTAAAAAAGCCAACACTTATAAGATTATAAACGTCTAGAGGGCCGATCTAGAATTTTTTTTTTTTGACAAAATGCCTAGGGTAAGAATCAACGATGGAGAATACGATTTTAACCACTAAGCTAATGAGTTTTTGTTAATTTATTATCACTATAATATAAGTGTATATGACTGCATCTTAAAGGGGGCCTGGCCCTCCTTACTCCTCCTCACTGGATCCGCCCCTGGTCCATTAGTTGAAAAAGGTTTACGTTGACAATTGTTAAAGGATGCAAAATTTTACTAGAAAGAAAAATGAAGATGAAGTTGATCAAACTAATTAAGATTTTATTCCATCCCTTTTTGACTTGAGACTACATTGGATTATTTCCCGCAATTGGTACAAAAACATCTACCTCCCATGCAGGTGTCATCTACACATTTTGGAGGACACAAGTAATAGCAGTCACTATTAGTGCGACAGGCTATCCCAGTTGGAAGGAAATTTTGGGTGGCTACTGGATTAGCAATTTCCCTTGCATTCACCTCAATTGATGGCGTAACTACAACAAAAATTGTAATTTTTTCAGTTTATATTGAAAATATGAAGCATATATCCACATATACACGTGTTTTCTACTTACAGTATGCAGCCATTAAGAAAATTATCATCAAGGAAGTTATCAGTAGAGAATTGTTCCCCATCCCGTTCTGGTTTGATGCCAGTGAAAAGTTTGTAATCGCAATTAGTTAGTTACACAAAGGAATAGTTTGTGATTAGGTTGTATTTATAGGGGTGGGAGTAAGACTTGCTTTAGCTTGCCTTCTCTAAAGAGAGTTATTTATGTGATCAAATTTCCTATTGACTTTTTATTGGATTTTCCTTTTAAATTTGTGGCAAAAAAGATTTCTTAGATGGGATGACGAACTCGATTTGTTGTATGAAGAAGTGCATTCGATTTTGAACTCCCACCAGCATATTGTACTTGATTTTGTGGATGTAGTTGCTAATAAGTCAGCCTATGTATTAGCTGATCTAGCTCTTGCTTGTAATCTAGGGTTAGTTATTTTGCAGTCACCTCCTGCTGAAGTTCGTCTTTGCCTCGTGGAGGACAGGGGTGATTTGGATTAATTATTAACCCAGACTCTGTTTTTTGTAGTATGTTTTTGTGAGTAATATACATCTATTTTCCCGGTCTTTGACAAAAAAAAAAAAAGATGAGAAGATCTTGATGATGAACTTGAAAATCCTAATTTCGGCAGTGGCATTCGAATTTCGATCCATATGAGGCCTCGATTGAAAGAGTGGCAGTCTGGGTCCATATCCCCTCTCTGGGCGTCGAGTTCTATGAGAATGACTTCCTTAGGAAGCTGGGCAACAAGCTGGGGAGGACCATACGTGTGGATCGTGCTACACTATCTGGTGAGAGAGCTCTCTTTGCCAAACTGTGCGTGGAAGTTGACCTCACGAAGCCTCTCCTTGCGAAAGTCCAGATTGGCAGACGAGTCTGGAGAGTGGAATACGATGGTTTACATCTTGTGTGTTTTGGTTGTGGCTTGTATGGACACAAGGAGGACATATGCCCTACTCTCAAACGACAGCAGGATGCCGCAGGTACTGAAGCACCCTCCGACAGTGCCCCTGCACCTTGCTGGTACCCGGGAGCTGCCATACCTAGAGCACGTCCTGAGGTATTTGAATCCCGAGGTCAATGGATGCTCGTCCAAAAGAAGCCCCGCAACCGCCGAACCAAGGCTGATTCGACCTCCGAGGGAGTGAAGGAGAGCCAATCCCGTTTCGAGGTTTTGGATGGCCTAGATGAGAATGGCGAAGCCCTCCCAGCTAGACAGCAACTTGAAGAGAGAGGGAAACGACCCAAGCTGGGTCGAGAGCCTCCGCCACAACGCAAAGGACCTCAGAGTGCCAAGAATAAGGCTGAGAAAGGTAAGGAGAAAAGTGCGAGTAATTCAGGAGAGCGGCCATATGGAGCTGTGGAAAAACCGAGAGGCATCACCATTGCAGAGAAAGCTATTATCCTCAAAACCAAAACAAAAACTCCTCTCAAAGACATCACTAATGTGGGGAAAAGCATAACAGCAAAGCCAGATTCGACAATCCACGAGAATCATACCCCTAGGAGGGATATCGTTCATCTTGGGACGAGCAGCTCCACTGCCTCCGGAGCATCCACCCCTAACCTCTCTCCTAATGATCTATCGACAGGTAATCTAGCAGTGGCTGCTTCTGGAGAACCACCAGGTAAGCCCCCGGACCCTGTCGAATCACCTAGCCACCCTCAGGAACACTCTGAGACTGTCATGGACTCGGCAATAAAGCCGATGGAATGTGATAATTCTAATAACATGGAGGCTGCTGATGGTTCTATTGGAGCCTGTGATTTACGCGAAGACTGAGCACTGCACCTTCTCTGTCATTATCCTTAATGTTTAATAAATTATTATACTGGAACTGTCGTGGAGCTAGGAGCAAGAGACTGCACGGCATATTACAGGATCTGCGACGAATTCACCACCCTGATATCATAGTTTTGGCAGAACCAAAAGTCAGCGGAGAAGTGGCGGATAGTGTAGTCCAAAGGATGGGCCTGAGTTGGGTGGCTCGTGTTGATGCGTCAGGCCTCTCAGGAGGCCTTTGGGTGCTTAGTCAGGACCCAGTTAGTGAGTTCCAAATCATTATGTCCAATACTCAGTTAATTCATGCCAGCATCACGGACAAGGCTGGGGCAAGGTGGTTTCTTACTCTTGTCTATGTTAACCCAGAAAAGACTCTTAAGGACAGCTTCTGGGATGGTCTTTTGCAGATAAGTAAGACTGTTGTTAGGCCATGGGCTGTAATGGGCGACTTTAATGATTTTTTAGTGCGTGAGGAGAAGAAGGGAGGGTTACCAGCGGATTTGAAACGCTGCCAACTATTCCGGGAAAGACTGGAGGGATGCGATTTATTTGATGCTGGTGCGGTCGGGCCCAAATTCACCTAGCGCGGCCCTAAAAGACCAGGTCTGAAGAGAATTTTTGAAAGGCTCGATAGAGTATTATGTAATGCGGAATGGAGTCTGTTATTTTCTGAAGCTGTTGTGAGGAACTTGCCAAGAATTAAGTCAGATCATCACCCCCTCTTACTCACCCTAAATGACAACCAAGATGGTGTACCACAATCACGACCCTTTCGCTTTGAAGCTATGTGGCTCCAAGATAGAGGGTTTAAGGCCTTTTTGGAAGGTAATTGGAGGACGGACGTGAGTCTCGTGGACGCATTATCACAGTTACAAGTGAAGTTGATACAGTGGAATAAGGAGATATTTGGTAGTGTCTTCCTCAGAAAAAAGCGAGTAATGGCAAGACTAGATGGAGTGCAACGAGCCTTATCCATCAGACATACTCCACACCTGATTGATTTAGAGGATTCCTTGCTGGAAGAGTATCATACCATCCTGGCCCAAGAAGAAATCATGTGGCATCAGAAATCGCGGCTACAATGGTTTGTCGAAGGCGACAGGAATACAAGCTTCTTTCATCTTACTACAGTCATTCGAAGAAGACGAAACAGAATTATTGCCCTAAAAGATGATAGCGGGGAATGGATTTGGAATTGGAAGGATACTCAACTCTTGGCGATTGATTTCTTCCGAAGGCTGTATACTGAAGACGAGAGTGATAGATCACCCATATCAACTAGAAATTCCTTTCCTGTTTTGGACCACCTGGACCTGACTAGACTAAACAAAAGGATCACTAGAGAAGATATTCATGAGGCCGTTAAAGACTTGGGACCGAAAAAAGCTCCAGGACCTGATGGGTATCAAGCCATTTTCTATCAAAAGCACTGGCAGATTTTAGGTCCCAGCCTAGTTCAATTTGTGGAGAACGTGTGGCAAGGGAAGGAGGATCTAAGGAAGGTGAATCTAACTTACTTAGTGCTTATTCCCAAGATCTCTAAACCTGAAAACATTAAACAATTTAGACCCATCAGCTTGTGTAATGTCAGTTACAAGGTGGTGTCTAAGGTTCTCGTCAATCTTATCAAGCCTTTAATGTCCAAGTTGATTAGCAATAACCAAGGCAGCTTTGTGGGGCAGCGGCAAATCAGTGATAATATTATAGTCGCACAAGAGGTCATTCATTCGATGAGAGGTAAGGCTAGAAAGAAGAAATTCATGGCACTGAAGGTAGACCTAAAGAAGGCCTATGACAGAATCTGTTGGAATTTCCTTGAAAGCACCCTAGCGAAAACTGGCCTCCCTAGGACCTTATGTGCTCTAATCATGCTATGTGTGCGCAGTACTTCTTTCAAATTACTGTGGAATGGTAATGCTACTGAGGCATTTGTACCCACCAGAGGAATCCGACAAGGAGATCCTTTGTCCCCCTACTTATTTGTTATCTGCATGGAAAAGCTCTCTCACATTATAAAGGATACGGTCAATGTAGGATTGTGGAAGCCCTTCACTTTTAACTCGCCAGGCCCTTCTCTCTCTCACTTGATGTTTGTCGATGACCTGATTCTCTTCTCTGAAGCCTCCTCCCACCAGGTGAACATCGTCAAAGCTTGCTTAAGGAAATTCTGCCAAGCCTGGGGACAAAAAGTGAGTGTGGATAAGTCAAGGATTTTCTTCTCCGCAAATGTGCTTCCCCATGAAGCTCATAAATGGGCAGATGATTGTGAGTTTATCCTAACCAAAGATCTTGGAAGGTACTTGGGGGTTCCTTTACTGCATTCAAGGGTGACCAAACATACCTACAGTGGAGTAGTTGAACGAGTGCAATCTAACATTGCCAAGTGGAAGATCACTAATCTCTCACTAGCCGGCAGGATCACTCTTTGTCAATCAGTTTTGTCGGCGATACCAGGATATACCATGCAGAGCACCCGAATTCCTAAAGGAGTTTGTGACAAAATAGATCAACTATGTAGGGGCTTTGTTTGGGGATCTACAGAAGAAAAGAGGAAGGTTCACCTAGTTAATTGGGACACGGTGTGTCAGCCCAAATCTTGTGGTGGCCTGGGACTAAGAAATATGAATCACTACAACGAAGCATACCTGCTTAAACTATTATGGACTATGCTCACCGATCCCTCACGACTATGGGTACAAGTTATGAGAGCCAAGTACTTCAAAGTGTCAGGGGATGAATTTGTGTTAAAAAACACACGAGTTACCTCTCACCTTTGGCGCAACCTAAAGAAATTAAGGGAAGTGCTGGAAGGGGGACTACGATGGGTTATCTCTAATGGTCAGAGTGTCAGATTCTGGTTGGACAGTTGGGTGCCTGGCATGGGACCTCTGATATCGATGGTTGAAGCAAGTGTGCCTGACACTGCATTAAATGAATATGTTGCAAGCCGTGTGACAACTAATGGTGATTGGAACTTGGAGGATATAGGTGGGCTCCTTCCGACCCCAATTCTGCAGAAGATAAAGGCGATACACCCCCCACGCCTTACTGCCTCCGACGACCAATTAGCTTGGGCTCCGGGCAAGCAAGGCCAATTCTCCATTAGCTCCGCATATCAATTGGTTGCAGGACAGAATTAGAACCAGGAGGAAGGAATATGGAAGGCGATCTGGCACTGGCCTGGCCCCCAACGGGTAAGATCCTTTCTATGGCTTGTTGCCCATGAAAGATTACTCACAAATGAGTATAGACTACGCTGTCACATGTCTCCTTCTGGTGCCTGTCCTTGTTGTAACTTGTTACTAGAGGATACCTTACATGCAGTGAGAGACTGTAAGGAGGCCCGTAACGTTTGGGATTTCTTCCTTAAGGAGATGAATGTTGATAGAGCAGCTATGTCTGGCTCAGTTTCAGAATGGTTATACCGCAACTTGTGCGAAAATAAGATAGGTGGTGATGCGTGGACTTTAACATTTGGTGTTGTTGTGTGGAAACTTTGGTTGCGCAGGAATAAATGGGTGTTTGATCCCAACTCTTCAGACTTCAGCCCTGAAGACACCATAAGAGCTATCCAGCTCTTCCTTAAAGATTTGAAGGCCAAGTATGACCGAACTCAAGACACGAGGCAGAGCCGTGAGGAGATGCTGACATTCTGGAATCTCCCAGCACATGGATGGGTTAAACTCAATACGGATAGAGCTTCAAAAGGAAATCCTGGTCAGGCAGGAGTGGGAGGCATCATTCGAGATGAACAAGGCCGATTTCTGCAGGCCTTTGCAGGGGGCATTGGCTGGTGTGATGCACTAACAGCCGAACTTTGGGCTGCTAAGATCGGCTTAGAACTTGCTTGGCGACTTGGTGTGCAAAGAATCGTTTTGCAGCTTGATTCAACTGCTGCTATCAGGTTAATGGCCAAGGTACCGGAGCCTAGGCACGACCTGCACTTGCTTTGCGCCAGTATACGTGAGCTGCTGGACAGAAGCTGGGAAATCAAGATATCACATACCTTCCGCGAAGCCAACGCTTGCGCAGACTTTTATGCCTGCATGGGTGTCTCTATTTTAGATAGGATAGACTATTTTCATTCGCCTTGTAGTACTGTCAGGCATTTTATGCTGAACGATTTGGTAGGGGCCTCAGGTCCTCGGTCTGTTTTTTCTTCCCTTACTTAATATAAGGCGGTTAGCCCCTGTTTATCAAAAAAAAAACTTGAAAATCCTAGCATTCATATATACTACCCAAAATAATCCTAGCATTCAATTCTTAATATTTTATTGGGCATTCCAAGGGTGAAATTTTGCTTTTACTTGCTTTTCCCAAACATCATTATTCCCTATCCGCTTTTCAAATGAAATTTCGTTAAATGGAGAGTAGGATTGGGATGATTCAAATTCTAATCAGACAAAATGTCCCTCAAGTTGATTGCACTAATCAAGTTTTGCAACCCCGCTGACTAGAGCCAAAAATTATATGTTTTTAAGTCTCTTTTTGCATGATCAGGTCAGGACACAGTGATGTAATAATTTAGCTGTTTTACTCTCTCCCCACTAATAAAAGAAAAAATACTAAGTCCCATACATAATTTAAATAGCCGTTTTGATTCTTTGCTTCACGAGGAGCGACCGAGTCTCTTATCTGTACGAATTTAATCAAATTCATCTCGGTGCCAATTTTAATATTCATGGCCACTGACTAAATTGTTTTTTAATGGGCCTGAACGGATATATAGATAGATATAAACCCTGACTTCTATGCAAGGCCCAATCCCACCGTAAGTCCGTACTAATCCTGTTTAATGGATCCCAAAATTAATTCCCCTTTATTTATGTGGCATAAAAAAAAATTCCTTCTATTCAGTTCTTATACAATTCCTACCAATAGCACGTATAAAAAAAAATGCATGCATGAAAAGGCTTATAAGAAATAAGAAATCACAAGGATCGAGAATATACCCTGGGAGTCAAATTATGCTTTTTTGTTTGCCCAAAAGTCAAAAAATTCATGGGAGTGATGGGGCCGGAGAGGGAAGAAGAGTATACCAAAAAAGGTTCTGTTCTAGTAATAATCCATGAAGTATGGCAAAAATATTGGTAGAGATTACTTACAAAAGCATCTAATTAAGAAATCTAGTACTGGAAAATACATTGATTTCATGTGTAGGAGAAACTACTTGGTGAAGGTTGAATTGATTCTCTCCTAAGTTTATACAAACTTGAATACAAGAGACAGTAGCATTTATCAGACACTTAATTAGGATACTTCAGGTCACTTAGATTAATTATACCGTACGTGCATTGTAAATTGATAAACCTAATAGATGGCAATTGCAACCACTAGCCTCACTTGATTAATTAAGCATTATTCCCCAATATCATTCATGCCAGTGGATACCAAAAATCTCTAGTAGGGGGACTCTCCAAGGGCAACGACTTGGAGGATACCATTGCTCTCACTCTATTTGCTTTTATTGGGTTGGATCCCAAGCCCAGATAACGTTTAATTAGTGGGCTGCAATAAGAAGAAAGAGTCATGCCCATCCAAACATTGTTTTGATCCAGCCCTATTACTTTTATTTCCTTCCAAATTATAGGAAAACATTTTTCATTATCTCATGGATCTCCTAGACCCCGAGGAGTTCAGAAGACAAGGCCACTTGATCATAGATTTCATTGCAGATTACTATAAAAGCATAGAGAAATACCCAGTTCTAAGCCAAGTAGAACCAGGTTATCTTCCAAAATATTTGCCACAATCTGCCCCTTACTCTCCAGAACCACTTGAAAAAATCCTCCAAGATTTCCAAAAAACATAGCATTCCCGTCATAACGCATTGGCAAACCCCAAATTACTTTGCATATTTCCCTTCAAGTGGGAGCACTGCAGGTTTTCTGGGTGAAGTGCTTAGCGCTGGATTCAATGTGGTTGGGTTCAACTGGATGTCATCACCTGTTGCAACCGAGCTAGAAAGTCTAGTCATGGATTGGCTTGGACAGATGCTCAATCTTCCATAATCTTTCCTCTTCTCAGGAACCGGAGGGGGAGTCCTGCAAGGCACAACTTGTGAAGCCGTTTTGTGCACCTTAATTGCTGCAAGAGATCAAATACTGCATCAAATCGGAAGGCAAAACATTAACAAGCTAGTAGTCTATACTTCAGACCAAACATACAGTGGATTACGAAAAGCAGCTCAGATTGCAGGAAGGAATCCACCCTCAGAATTTCGAGTAATCAAGACAACAAAAGCAACATTATTTGCCTTGTAGTACTCTAGCTCCTTCCATAAGGGTATTAGATTCTGACAGAACATATAAAGTACATATAAGAATTGATTCTATAATCTATATAAGCTGAAAACATTAGAAGACTGTTCTTACCAGTTATAAACTGAAAGGGACTGAAAATCTTTGATTCTTTAAATGGAAATGACACAAGAAAGAAATTGGAAATGGGTATAAGCAAATTTACTTTTTTTTTGGTATGGAGACTTACTAGGACACTAGAGGTGGCATTATCATAGCCAGTTCCAGCAGAGGCAAAGCAGACGCCAGTAGCAAAATCTAATATAGAATATGCAGGGTCCAGGTAAGCTGGTATATTCGGCTTGAGCCCAAAAGCCTCAGATATGAAGTGAGGAGGGATGCGACCATTAGAGAAGCGTCCAGTGGGGCGGTCACCTTCAAAATCACGGCCATAAGGCTAAGTTGCTCTTCAGGACTGTTGCAATTACATTGTCGTTTCCTGCATCCACAGTGGAATCGCCAAATACTATGATTGCCGGCACTTTTGCCCTGTTAGATTATTGAGATCAAGCTGTTAGTGGAGAATAATTAAGGTGTTGGTGTGATCAAGCTGTAAAGTTGGTCCTACTATTTTTGGAA
The DNA here is from genome assembly GCA_028386065.3 of Turnera subulata. Classification (NCBI taxonomy): domain Eukaryota; kingdom Viridiplantae; phylum Streptophyta; class Magnoliopsida; order Malpighiales; family Passifloraceae; genus Turnera; species Turnera subulata. The sequence goes on along the minus strand of JAKUCV010003229.1, from coordinate 19,995 downwards.
GTGTTAGGTAAAGTGAGCTTCAATTATGCAAATTAAATAATGTTATCATAGGTTGTTAGATGTTTTATTCTGTTTTGTGAGTGGTTTTACTTTATGAGTGGAGTGATTACAAGCATGTTAGGACAACAAATTGTTGAGCTGTCAACAATCATGCTATTTTGAGTGGAAAGTAGGCTGGTTTTCTGTCTTTAAATTGAGCTTTGTAATTTGATTTCTACAAGTGAAATAAAGATACATTGAGTGTTTTTCACTTCACAAAGTGTTCCTTGACTTGTTCAAATCGTGTTCAAGTCAAGTGTTTGAGGGAAATTGAGAGAAAACCAATGCAACAGTAACCAAGAAAACCAACCTTCGTTTTTCTGCAGAATTCTGAAAATTCCAGAATTTCACTGTATAAAACATCGATGTTTTAATTAAAACATCGATGTTTTTTGCATTCGGCCGAATTGTTCAAAGTTCCAGTATCCTAAAAACATCGATGTTCAACAGAAAACATCGATGTTCTTGAGCAAATTTTTGAATTAGTTGAAGATCAAAGCCAACAATTGGTAGCGGAGCAGGTTCCTTCTTTCAGGCCTGTTCCATTTCATTGAAACCACATCAAATCAGCCCCAAACACCAACCTCAAAATGAATACACAACCAACAAATCGAACCACCTCATCCTTACCCCTACCACCCATATTTGAAGGAGAGAACTACAACTATTGGGCTATAAGGATGAAGTCTTTCCTTGTAGCTAATGGTTTGTGGTTTTTAGTTGAAGAAGGCTTTACTGAAGAGGAAGCCATTGAAGATATGACGGTAAATCAATTGAGAACATACAATGAGAAGTTGCAGAAGCACAACACTGCAATCTCATTTATGTTCTCATTGGTTTCAGAGGACATTTTCCCTTTGATTGTAGGAGCTACAACAGTCAAAGAAGCATGGGAAACTCTTGAGAAGCAGTTCAGAGGTTCCAAGGAGACAAGGCAAATAAGGGTACAATCCCTGAGAAGAGAATTCGAATTGTTGAAGATGTCAGAAGCAGAAACAATAAGGGAGTATGCTTCAAAAGCACAAAGCATCGTCAACAAAATTAGGTTGTATGGTGAAGTCATTCCTGAAGTCAGAGTAGTTGAGAAAATTCTCAACACAGTTGTAGACAGATTCGAGGCAAAGGTGGCCGCAATTGAAGAATCAAGAGACATCACCGAGTTGTCTGTTCCTGAGTTAGTTGGGAAACTAGAAGCTCATGAGCAGAGGCATGGGAGAAGAATTGAAGCTGGAGTTGAAAAGGCATTCCAAGCCAAGCAGAAGAGTGTCAACAACAAATTTGAAGTCAAACAAAAACCGGAGAAGAGCACCAACAAGTACCAAAAGGAGGCATCAAGCTCGCAAACAAGTTTTCCACCTTGCAAATTCTGTGGAAAAACAAATCACTTGGAGCAGAGGTGCTGGAAGAACAAGAAGTGCAACTTCTGTCAAAAGGTTGGACACATTGAACGTTTTTGCAGAGCCAAGCAAAATGAAGAAAATCAGACTCAACAACAAGTGGAAGAAAAACCACAAACAAGGCAACAGGCTCAACCCAGCAGAGGCAACCAACAAGAGTTCATGTTCATGGCGAGTGAGAGTTCAAAGAAGCAAGAAGAGTGTGTATGGTACATTGATAGTGGCTGCACCAGTCACATGAAGGGAAACTCAAAATGGTTCGTGGACTTGGATGAATCAATCCGTGTAGAAGTCAAGACAGCTGATGGTACTATTCTCAAATCCAATGGAAGAGGTACTGTTTCTATGAACTATGATGGGGTCAGTAAACTCATTAAAGATGTCTTGCTAGTTCCTGGATTGAAGCATAATCTCTTGAGTGTGCCTCAAATGACTAAGAACGGGTACAAAGTAAACTTTGAAGATGATTGTTGTGTTATCTCGATGAATGACAAAACTGTTTGTAAAACTAAAATGAAGAACAATGCATTTCCTGTGAACATGAGCATGCATGAAGAGATGGTGAAGGAATGTGAAGTAGATGAAAGTAGCTTGTGGCATAGAAGATATGGTCATGCTAGTTTGCATTCCTTAAAACTTGCTGCACAAAAGGAGTATGTCAGAGATTTGCCATCAATACAAATTTCTGGTGAAATTTGTGAGCCGTGCCAATTGGGAAAGATGCATAGAGACTCATTTCCGAGTGCTGCAGAAGGAAGAGCCTTAGAAAAGCTGGAGCTGGTGCACACCACCTTTGTGCTCCAATGCACACACCATCCTTGAGTGGTAATCTCTACTTCATGCTGTTTATTGATGATCTAACACGCATGACTTGGATATATTTCCTGAAGAATAAGCTGGCAACACTAGAGGTGTTCAAGAAATTCAAAAGCATGGTGGAAACACAAAGTAGTTGCAGGTTGAAAAAGCTGAGATCAGATAGAGGGGGAGAGTTCATATCGAAGACATTTGAAGAATTCTGCAATTCAAACGGCATTCTTCATCAATTGACAGTACCATACTCTCCTCAGCAAAATGGAGTGGTAGAAAGAAAGAACAGAACTGTTATGGAGATGGCAAGAAGTATGCTAGCCGAGAAGAAACTTCCTCAAAGTTTTTGGGCAGAAGCTACCTATACTGCTGTCTATCTCATCAATAGGCTGCCTACAAAGTCAATTGATGGGAAGACTCCCATTGAAGCATGGACTGGTAAGAAACCGACTGTAAAGCATTTGAAGGTGTTTGGTTCTCTTTGTTATGTCCATGTTCCAGATGAAAAGAGAAGGAAGCTGGATTACAAGGCTGAAAGAGGAGTACTATTGGGCTACAGTAGTCAATCCAAAGGCTACAGGGTGTTCATGGTTGACAATGAAAAGGTGATTACCACAAGAGATGTCAAGGTAGATGAAGATGCATATTGGGATTGGAAAGAAAAGAAGGCAATGAAGAACAAGCCTAGTGATGCAGTTGAACAAGAAAATCAAGAACTAGAAGATGAAGAGCAAGAAGATCATCCTCTAAATGAAGAGGATTATGATTCGGACACACCTCCAATGAAGGTTAGAACACTTGCTGATGTTTATGAGAGGTGTAACTTTGTTGAAACAGAGCCACATTGTTATGAAGAGGCAGAAAATCAAGAACATTGGAAGAGGGCCATGGAGGAAGAAATTGGCATGATCAACAAAAATCAAACATGGGAATTGGTTGCAAGACCTGCAAATCAAAAGATCATTGGAGTCAAGTGGGTGTTTCGCACCAAGATGAATCCTGATGGCACCATTTCCAAGTTCAAAGCAAGACTTGTGGTCAAGGGCTATGCACAACAATATGGCCTTGACTATCTAGAGACATTTGCACCGGTTGCACGCCTCGACATAATTAGACTTCTTTTGGCTATTTCAGCTCAAAACAGGTGGAAGGTATTCCATTTAGATGTGAAGTCAGCCTTTCTAAATGGAATTCTTGAAGAAGAAGTCTACATTGAGCAGCCCAAAGGTTTCATTGTGGAAGGTAAAGAAGATCAGGTTTACAGGCTGAAGAAAGCTCTCTATGGACTGAAACAAGCTCCGAGAGCTTGGTATAGTCGCATAGACAGTCACTTGATGGAGCAGGGATTTAAAAGAAGTGAGAGTGAAGCCACTCTCTATGTAAAAGGCAGCTCAAGTGACGATTTGATTATAGTGTCTCTTTATGTTGATGACATGTTGATTACAGGGGCAAATCACAGCAAGATTTCAGCTTTTAAAGCTGAAATGATGAAGGAATTTGAAATGTCAGATTTGGGACTAATGCACTATTTTCTTGGAATGGAGGTGATGCAAAGTGAAGCAGGAATTATGATCACTCAGAAGAGGTATGCAGAAAATATTCTGAAGAAATTCAAGATGGACTCATGCAATCCAGCACCAACCCCATTAATTCAGAACACCAAGCTTGCAAAGAATGAAGATGAAGAAGATGCTGAAAATAAGGCATACAGGAGCTGTGTAGGGAGTTTGTTGTATCTTACAGCAACTCGTCCTGATCTTTTATTTGCAACCAACTTGCTGTCAAGGTTCCTAAATGCCCCCAAGAAGAGTCATGCAACTGTGATGAAAAGAGTGCTAAGGTATGTCAAAGGCACCACTGATCTTGGTTTACACTACAGCTCATTTGAAGATGCAAAGCTGAAGGCATATTGTGATAGTGATTGGGCTGGAAGTGTAGATGACATGAAAAGCACAACAGGTTATGTTTTTTTGCTTGGTTCAAATGCATTTTCGTGGTGTTCCAAGAAACAAACCGTTGTTGCTCAATCCACAGCTGAAGCTGAGTATCTAGCTGCTGCCTCCACAGTGAATCAAGTTATTTGGTTCAGGAAAATTATGTTTGATCTTAAAATGAAGCAAGAGGAACCCATGGAATTGTTTTGCGACAACCAGTCCGCCATTGCCATGATAAGGAATCCGGTTGATCATGGAAGAACCAAACATTTCAAGATCAAGTACCATGTAATTCGTGAAGCTGAGAATGATAGGGAAGTTCAAGTCCAATTTTGTTCATCAGAAAGTCAATTAGCAGACCTGTTCACAAAACCCTTGCCCAAAAACAGGTTTGAAGAATTGAAGACCATGCTGAACATGAAGACCAGCTTGATCTAGGGGGAGTGTTAGATTATTGAGATCAAGCTGTTAGTGGAGAATAATTAAGGTGTTGGTGTGATCAAGCTGTAAAGTTGGTCCTACTATTTTTGGAAGTGTTAGGTAAAGTGAGCTTCAATTATGCAAATTAAATAATGTTATCATAGGTTGTTAGATGTTTTATTCTGTTTTGTGAGTGGTTTTACTTTATGAGTGGAGTGATTACAAGCATGTTAGGACAACAAATTGTTGAGCTGTCAACAATCATGCTATTTTGAGTGGAAAGTAGGCTGGTTTTCTGTCTTTAAATTGAGCTTTGTAATTTAATTTCTACAAGTGAAACAAGAGTAAATTTTGTGTTTTTCACTTCACAAAGTGTTCCTTGTCTTGTACAAATCGTGTTCAAGTCAAGTGTTTGAGAGAATTGAGAGAAAACCAATGAAACAGTAACCCAGAAAACCAACTTTTGCATTTCTGCAGATTTCTGGGAATTTTCCAGAATTGTTCATCACTACATCGATGTCTAGATTTGCTACATCGATGTAGCAAACCTTCTGCCAATTTCCAAAAGAATTCCAGCTACTAAAACATCGATGTTTCCATCCCTACATCGATGTTCAAAACCCTCTGCCTAAATATTTGAAGTTCCAGTAGCATACACACATCGATGTTTTAATCCAAACATCGATGTTCATAGCATCCGGTAGAATTATTTGAAGACCAGTAGCATTTCAACATCGATGTTCTAGAGTAGACATCGATGTTCTTGTGATTAAAACAAATTCCTTGAAGATCAAAAGCCAACATGCCCTTGTTTCATCAACTAGTGCTAGGAGGAGGAGGAGTACTAGGAGGAGAAAGGACACTTAGCTTGTTGCTCATGCTGCAAAGACGGGGCAGATGGGTGGTGCTGTTCCATATCATCGTGGGACAAGAAGCTTACTCGTTGCCTGGCGCTTGAGAGGGTTCTTGAATCCCTGAAAATACGATGCAAGAATGTGAGGTATGGGTGTAAAGAGACAATTAGTTACAGTAAGAGGCTTGAACATGATAGTGCTTGCCTCTATGCTCCATCCTCATGCCCCGACTCTACTTGCAACTTTGTCGGCGCTCCTGAGCAATTAAAAATGCATTTGTTCATGAAACATCCAAAGAGCGTGGTACGTTTTAATTTTGGTTCCAGCGTTTCTATCTGGTTCGACAACAAAGTGTTGGTTCTCCTTGAAGAGAAAAGTGGCACTTTATTTACTGTCAACAAAAGTGAAAATGCTCTTGGGAATATGTATACAGTTTGTTGTTCGGTTCCACTTCATCAGAGGATGGATACTTGTATGAACTGTCAGTGAAAAAAGATGGAAGCACCCTCAGGTTTCAGTCTCTTACGAAGAATATTCAAAAGATAGATCCTCAACCTCCTTCATCAGGGTTCCTTCTAGTTCCAAAAATTTATGACAGGACCCGCATATGCGTTTGCATATTTTGGTACGGGACCTGCTATCAGATGATCCCTCTGGAGTTCCTGAACTTTCATCATTGAGAATTCCAGTATCTTGTTTGTTCCAATCTTTGGTGGTAAGTGCAGCTGTTTATGCACGTCTCTCATTCTCCAGCTTAACAACTGGGGAGTTGAGTTTCTTAAAAGTAGTTCACGATTGAATGATATTATTAGCATCCTTGATACATTTTTGTTAGACTCTGCACTTCAATTTCTAGTATAGCATCATGATGATGCCTTTACAGTCTCTGTAAGGAGGATGGTATTTTATTAATGCAACTTTTTGGGAAGCAGGGAGCCTGTAGTTTGGGAATTTTGTGAGAGGAAGTGTTTTAGTGTTGGACACTTTTGCCTGCTCGGCACAAGCTCATTTGATCTCCCACTATTCTTTATTTTAAGTAAAGACTACTTGGTTTTGGAGAAGAGTGATCGGCGAGAAACAGATCATGAGAATTTGCAATTAACTTTGTGTAGAGGCGAATTTTGAAGGAAAAAAATGAGGTAGAATTAGAGTTGAATATTCTTTTTTGGCACGTCAGAGCTGGAAAAATGTTAAAAATTTATTGTTTTCCACTTTTTTTGCTTTTTAATTTCCCATTTCTCCTTCCTTGCCGCAGTAGTTATCTATAGTCCCCGAGCCTCACTTCCATTTCTTCCAAGGTTTGGTTCCAACTACCAACCATGAGCTTATAGCTTTTGGATTTGTTGAAAACGAAAATTGGCAGAATAGCAGCTTAACTCTTATTTCACATGCCAAATAAAGTACCTTCAAATTAAATTTCCAAGCTACCCCGTCCATACGCGTTGTAGGCTTGAAGCATTGGGCCATTGGGTGGTTGTTTCCACTTTCCTCGTAAGTTTCTTTTCATTTCCTCAGAAAGCCCCTACAAATTTTCAACCACTACGGCAATAAGAAATGAACGGCTTGATAACAGACACTTTCCTGACTCATTTTCCTGATAACCATTAGATGATATTTCCCCGAAAAGCATAGGAGATAACTCTTCAAATCGGCATAAAATCAACCACAAGTCTTGGTCTGCTCTCTTAATTTTCATTCTACAATCTTCCTGCTGGCTCTTTGTCTGTGAACTTCCATTAGCCCTCACATCCATGGCTTCATCAGCGACCAACCCTAACCCAAGCAACCATACTAACTCCGCTCCCATATCCCCTGTTTTTATCACCACTGAATCACTACACTCCATCCTCTCACACCATATCCTGATCCAACACTTCCACACCTCTCTCCCCACAGTCTCTTCATCCCTCCACACTCCAATCCGCCAAATCCATGAAATTTCTCGATCATCGTCTCTGCTCCTCATGCCTTCTTGGTCCACCTCTCCCTCTCTACCCTTTACAGGTGTCAAGCTTGTTACCTATTTCCCTCAAAACTCCTCCATAAACTTGCCTGGAATACATGCAAGTTATGTACTTTTCAGCTCCACAACTGGCCAAACCTTAGCCTCCACGGACGGAACTGTCTTGACCCTTTATAGAACGAGTTGTGTCTCTGGCTTGGCCTCAAATATCTTGGCCAGGGAAGATAGTCAGGTGCTTGTGATGGTTGGTGCAGGCGCCCTGGCTCCCCATTTGATCAAGGCTCATCTCGCTGCAAGACCCAGCTTGCGAAAGGTGATTATTTGGAATCGAACCTTGAAGAAAGCTGAGGACTCGGCCGAGAAATTAAGGAAAGAATGTGTTGGGTGTGTGTTTTGAGAGCAACGAGAAATTGGAGGAAGTTATTGAGTTGGGTGATATTGTGAGTTGCGCTACCAATGCTAATGCGCCTTTGGTGAAAGGCAAGAAACTCAAGGTTGGAGCGCATCTGGATTTAGTGGGGTTCGTTCTAGGAGACGATGCGAGAATGCGATGATGAGGCAATAAAGAGAGGTAGAGTGTTTGTGGACAATGAGGCTGCATTGGTGGAGGCAGAGGAGCTGGTGGGGGCTATTGAGAGAGGGGTGATTGACAAAAAGGATGTTGGATTTCTGGTGGACTTAATCAAAGGAGATAATATCGGGAGAAGGAACCCTGAAGAGATTACCGTGTTTAAATCTGTTGGTTCTGCGGTTGTGGATATACTTGCTGCTCAATTGGTGTACGAGGGTTACGTGAAGTCTGCTTAGAAGTTTGTGTGGATGTGAACTCTTTGATTGAGGATTAGATATCAATTGCTGGTGTCTAGAAATAAGGTGCATTCTGGTTTGTAATGGATGCATAGCCAAATTTCACACCTGCATATTTGTTGATGTTCTGTTTTGAGCTCTTGATTATTGGAATGCTGGTGTACGATACTACTGCGTCCCCTCTGTGAAACATACTTGCAACGTTTGTTGGGAATTATCTTCTATTTGTAAGGGACTAAGGGAGTAGTGGGGTCAAGATCTGAACTTGTCTTTTAAAGTGAATTCAAAGGTGAAGGCAGGGCATGGTTTTTAAAAAAACACCGCCTACAATGCATCTGTAATATATGCCTAAACAGTTAACCCTCTCAAACAGCTTCCTCCTAATGTGCCCGATCTTGAATTTAAAAGTTTTTCTTTTAAGAAAAACAGAGAGAAAGGACATGAACCAAAGCAGTTGAGAATCACAGCAAGGTCGTGCAACATGGTAAAAAAAAAAAAGGGGGATTGCAATTATTATTATTACCAACGGAAAACAAATGCATAAGAACTAAGAAGACATATAATTAATGTTACAATTATCATCTACAATTTCTAGAGTTAATTTTGATATAAAATGGTACAAGAGGGCGCTCAGAATTAAGCTGGAATATGGTACTAGAATAATTCTAGTGTTAATTAGAAATGAAATATGCAGCAATTGAGGTTGCACTGTTCTAACTTCCAACTAATTAAAATTGTCTTGCTTTCAAAAGAAAACCCTAGATAGCGAATGCCATCGAATCATATAATTCCCAACTTCCCCGTCCATAAAACATAAGAATCAACATGTTTCGGAGTATATTACCGAGTACTTTGAGGATCAGTAGCAAAACGAGTGGGTGAAAGAATAAAGAAAAGTGTTCATATATTTCACTGTTAACTTTCATGATTTTGCCATCCATAATTAACGAGTTTCTGCCATAGAAGCAGAATTTCAACACACCCAAGAATCTTGATAATCCTCTCAATCGCTCTTTTCTTACCGTTGATTTCTTATTGACAGGGGTGTTATTGTCAATCTATCTCACTTTCGACGGGGAGGAGGTAGCAGTCCCGGCCAAAAGCGGCGGCTCACATGGTGGGGCCAGTAAGGGATCTACAGCCGCAGCCTGTCACAGTGTCCTAGCCGTGGTGGAGGAGGCGCACCGTCATCGCAGGCGGAGTTGGCAACATATATAAACATGCTCTGTTTTCTTTTGAGTTCGACGGCGACGTCCCGGCTATCAACGGTGGCGGCCGTCACGAAAAGTTGCCGCGACCCTGAACTCTGCGACACTATCCGTTATTCCCTTTTCGATGCTACAACGCAGACGGCTACCAGAGCAATCGTGCGGTGTAAAAGAAAAGACAACAGGAAGAAGAAGAAGGAAACATCATATACGTTATAGATATAAAACGCAAGGCCACAGAGTTTTCTATTAGGAGAGAACAAGAGAAAGTACAACGACAGCTTGGTAATTAATAATTTATACAATACTAGAATCTACGGCCACACCAATCATGGAATCTTAAACAACTAAATCATCTGGTAGGCTCTTAATTAATAAACAAGAAAACAACACAACGATATCAAGACTGCGGATAGTAAAACACCAACGTTGTACATGCTCCCACTGATCTCATTCCTGATATGGCTCCAGCCTGCCCTTTTGGAAGCACAAGTGTTCGGCCCGAATCCGATGCGGCCACTTCTTGCATCCACAGTGATCTGAATTCGTTGCAGCGCGATGTTGCCCAGGATGGAAAAGTCGCTCGGTGCAGCTTCGAAGGCAAAACAGAAAATATTTGATAGTTCCACTTGGACCAGGACGTTATGGATCGTGAGAGCGAGAGTTATTCCACCTGGGAAGTGGAAGGTCACACCTGGCAGCACCAGCCCTTCAATGGATGTAAGGTTGAAGCACGTGTCCAAACGAGAGACTCCTTTTGTTCTTGGGAAGTGCTTCATCTGGGCAACAAATGCATCTCTAAATGCATTATATGCCACTTTTGGAAATTTGGTTATCACGGTCCCTGTGTCAATAATGACCCCTCCTTGGCCTTTGTAGTTTAATTGGAAAACTTGATTAGGGATAGCCACCATCTTTTTTCCCACTGATATACCTGAGAAATTAGCATACCATAATTAGAAATTAGTTATTGAATTTTTTTTTTGTTACGGCCAAAATTGGTTCAGATTAAGTATATATCAACCAAGTCAAATTAAGTACCAGAAAATCCAACATAATAATATGCGGGATTAGTTCTTGGATTGTGACTGATAGGAACCCAAGCAGCACCTCTAGGTAGAGCCTCTCCTCCAATCTGCATCCACCCCCATGTCGCATCCCCAGGATCTACTAGGCAAAAACTGAAAATGAATGCTGCTTTACCACCCAGTTGGCCTACAAAAGACAGATCACCACCCCCTAACCCTAATATTCCCGCAAAATTAATGAACTTTCCTTTATTTTCATGCCCACACCCAAATGCCATATTCGAAATCTTAACATTTCCAAATGTAAAAGTCTCCAAAGCTAAAACTCCTTTGGTTGTTGATCTATCTCCGTAGCTCAATTTGTATCGACATTGTTGTTGTTGACAAGATTGTTGGTTTCCTAGAAGCAAACATTTTGTACTCTCACATGGAATTTCTTTATATGTGTTTGAGTTTTTTGGATCATAAATAAGATCAACTTGATGATAACAAGTAGAACATGGCTCACATTGAATCCAAGGTAAGTCACTACCGGTATCGATCACCATGTACTGATAGATTGGAGGACTACCTATGCCAACTCTCACAAGATATTCTAGAGTATTTAATATTGTACCTAGCTCAACATTAATACTCACTAATGGCATATTTCGCTCACTAGTTAGTATTTGAGTTATAGTATCTACCCTCTTCTTATCCCTCTCTAAACGGGCATGCAAAGACGTATTGATTGTGTGGTCTATTTGACCTATGTGGAATAGCTCAAATTTCTCACTTACTGAATTTGGGGTAGTGTTAAACCCTAGTGAATTTGGGGTAGTGTTAAACCCTAGAGGCTTAGTGGATGAAATTAGGCCAGCGACAATGGCTAAAAGAATTATTATTTCCATCATACTTCCTCTCACCGAATTTTGGCCTTTAATTCAATGTTAGCAGAACCTGAAATAGCAAAAACAAAGTCATATAATTAGATAGTATAGAGAAATTGTGACAATCTTGTAAGCGGATCATATAGACATATATTGATATCATGTCAATATTACTTTTAAAAACCTAACTAGAAAAAAGTTAGCTTAACCACATGGCATGCATGCTAAATTTTGGCCTTGGTTGTAAAGATTAAAAGTTAGGTTAGGCAGAAACGACTAAAAAGCATGTAAGTGCAAAATGCAAACTCTAAAAATTAACAAGGAATTATAAAGTTAGGTTAGGCAGAAACGACTAATAAGCATGTAAGTGCAAAATGCAAAATCTAAAAATTGACAAGGAATACCAAGACTTTGTATGGTGGTCTCTCTCCTTTCTTCTTGAAAAGCCAAATAAATTCTATGTAACTGAAGAGCTTGCTTCTGTAAACTAATTAATTAGAGCGATACGAGAAACTGAACTTCGCAAGAAACGTTGCAAGGGAGGCATTCTCTTATATAGCATTCAACACACGTGCAAAGTAAGTTACCATTATATCATTCGTGAGCAATGCTTTTCTCTTCAGGGTTCTCTCTGATTAATCTAGACTATCCATCCATGCTTTTTTTACATGTTAAGATTCTAGTGACTCTACATCCTTTTCAGGGGACCACAAAAGATCCAGTCCATGCATCCATAAGAAATCAATATATAGTTTTGGTCCCCTTGAATTCCATTCTGACAAATTTGCGTCCTGAATATTATAGTTTACACTAATTAAGCCCCTCGCCAGCCAATTAGAATCATAAATTGCATATTGATAGCGGGTCTTACATAATTTAAAATTCGTACTGATTTTCCCTACCCGACCCAATTGTCATCCTAATACGATTTAGGTCTCGTGATCAGTACCATGCCAATGTTTTTTTATTGTGAACAATAAAAAAGTTAATAACAGAAATGGAGAATTGGATCATGGATACGTGGGTATGAGTTGAAAGATGATCAATCAATTATAATAATAATGGGTCATGCGTACATATGGATGGATATGGGTTGAAAGTAAGATGAATAAGGAACTCTGAATTGGTTTAATTTGAAAAAACGGATTTTTTAATTATGAGGGACACATTATTACCATTAACTTTTTTTGCTTTAATGATCCAGGGTAGACTTCCAAACAAAAGAAAACAAATAAGCTGAGTTGATTTTCCCTATATATACTGATACAGTGTTTTTTCTATTAACCAAACTAAAAATGATCATTCATGTATCGATACAGTTGAATAAAAAAAGAAAAATATTATTATAGAGTAGTACATTTGCATCCAGAACTGAAGTACATGTAGTACTGCAACTGCAAGTCTATTTACTTAACTTACCAGGGCACCGTTACACCCACGAGAACACCATCTTCTACCACTTTTCACACACAAAAGAGGAAGGAAATCCATTTTGAGGGTTCTATAAGTTTAGTAGTGGCCATATCTGTACAATGCAAAGTTAGGCCATTGCAAAGTAGAACACATCATCATCACATTTCATACACAAAAAGAAACGCACTCCATTGGAGGATTTCCACAGATTTTGTAGTTGGCCATATATACCTGTGCAATGCAAAGTTCATATATATATGTTTATGGTAATTCTTTTTTGTTTCTTTTTGTAATGAGATAAATTAATGGGGTTGAAAAAGCTTACCTCTGGCCATGTCATTTGCAAGATTACTTACAAAGCACCTGCACATACGAATGGTTATTACTTCACCTCACCCCCCCTTTTCAGAATGTCCCATAAGTATGTAGGCACGCTGGGTAGATGGCCACGCTGAATGGCGCAGTACTTGAGTAGGGTTGCTATTCTGGGCATAAAGAAGAAGAGGTTGCTTTGGCAACTTGAACCCTAAGGTGAGCCAAGCAACCAGTGTTGGTTTGCAGGCACTCTTCCTTTTTCTTTTTGGTACCACCACATAGTCACCAACGATAAATGTCTTTCATTTTTCATTTTGATAAAACCTTCTCTTCCTGCTTCACCTATTCACTGTACGTAGGTCAGAAATCACTTCGATACCGTGAATCAGACCACAACCACACTGCTTAATTTCAAATTGCGTTCCAATTTCCAAACGTTCATGTGGGTGGATAAAATGTTATAAAGAAAGAATTCAAATCAAATAAGACGCGAAAACAAACAAAGGGTGTGTCGTCTCATCAGAGTGGGAAAGTAACCTGGGTACCAAATTCTGAGAACCAATCCCAACAACTCTCTCTCTCTTGTCAAGTGTCAATCTCTCGCTCGCAAATGATGAGGACAAAGTTTGATCAAAATAAGATTTTATGACTTAGTAAGAACAAACTCACATTAGGTACTAATTAGTCGATTCTTTTCATGAAGATTTCGGTTTACTTAAGTTGTAGCATGTAAAACAAAGGAAACAACGATTAATACTTGTCAAAGCAAAAGAAAATGAGGACGAGGTTTGATCAAAATAAAATTTTATTCCATCTGTTTATATGACCTAAGAGCATATATATATATATATACTACATTAGGTAGTTAGTTTCCATCACAGAACGAACAAAAACATTTGCCTCCCATGCAGCCATAATCCTTGCATTTACGAGGACACCAGTAATAACAATCAGCGTCAGTGCGACATGTTATTCCATTTGGATTAGCATCTTCGGTGGCTACTTGACCACCAATCTCCCTTGCATCTACCTCAATTAGTGGCAAACCTGCATCAAAATTTGGGATGTTAATTAGTTTGTCATTGAAAATACTAATTAAATATTCACGTTGATATTAAATAGGCATATATATTCATACACACACATATAGGTTTTTTCTACTTACAGTATGAAGCCATCAAGAAAATTATTATCATGGAAGTTATCCGCAGTGAAGTCTTCTCCATCTCGTTTCTGATTTTGATGCCAATGAACAGCAGTGATAACAGGCAGTTTGATGATGTTATCGTACGTGATGAGGTTTTATTTATAGGAGCAGGAAGTAAATTCTGATTTAACTTGCTTCCCTTAAACATGATTATTCCCGTGATTGGATTTCCTGTTGACTTTTTAATGCACTTATGGTGAGAAAATTTCTGATAGTAAAAGACATAGAAGATCTTGAAGTTGAAAATCTTAGCATTCAATTCCTAAGATTTTCTTGCATTATAAGGATGAAAAATAAGATTTCCTTGCAATGCTTTTAACTTATCTTTCCCTACACATGAATAATCCCTTGATTGGATTTCCTATTGACCTATTTAAGAAATTTCCGTAAATTTGTGTAGAACGGGATCAAAAGAGAAGATCTTGAATTTTAAAATCCTACCATTCACTCCCAATAGACACTTGTAGTCTTATAGTATTGGGCTTTAGCGGAAATCAAGCCTATTTATGCCAAAGTACATTATTCTTAAATAGAATCAGGTTTGGTCCTGTCCAACACGTAATGAAGATCATTCCTTGCCTTGCCTCGATCTCGATCAACTAAGCGTGCAAGTAGTAAAATGACCAGGTGAATGAACGGGCCCGAAGCCCGTATAGTATTGACCATCTTTTGTTCCCGTAAAATTAGTATTGACCATCTTTTGTTCGGGTAAAATTATACCCTGGAGTCAAATGATGCTTTTTTGTTTGTCCAAAAGTCAAATTATGCATAGACACATAGAGAAGATAACGTGTCATGTCACACATTCACCAAATCTGTTTGAGTTTGAAATACGGCAATGTATTTGATTCTCAAAAAGAAAAGATTGCATCAATTGCCCTTAATCACCTATGCCTTCCCCATTTCATGCAAAAATTCATGGGAGTGATGGGGCCTTAGAGGGAAGAGCATACCAAAAGAGGTTCTGTTCTAGTAATAATCCATGAAGTATGGCAAAAAAATATTGGTACAGATTACTTACAAGAGCATCTAATTAAGAAATCTAGTACTGGAAAATAAATTGATTTCATGTGTGGGAGAAACTACTTGGTGAAGGTTGGATTGGTTCTCTCCTAAGCTTTCACAAGCTTGAATACAAGAGACATTTAGTAGCATTTATCAGACAAACAAAACATACTCTATACTTCAGGTCACTTTGATTAATTATATCCTACGTGCATTGTAAATTGATAAACCAAATAGATGGCAATTGCAACCACTAAGCTAATTTCCGTAAGACAAAACGACGTCATCCTTGGTTTCTCGTGCAGAATAATAAAAAAGAGAAAACCTCCAAAAACTAGCAAGCAGAGAATTGACAAACAATACGATGGCACCGGCGGGCCAAGAAATCGAAAGGCAAGCCCAACTCCTCCTAGTCGGTCTTGAATTTGTAGGTCGGTTGATTCCTTTTACCAAAGGGATTTGGATTTGTCTACGCTCAATATATATAATAGCAGGCACAGTTTATGCAAAATAATCTAAGTGTTTAAAAACATTAAGAAGTAATTTAGTCTAAAACATATTTGCATAAAAACATTAGTAATACATCAAGTGACCCGATAATTAACTAGAATATATCATCATTTCATATTTTTTATTCCTTTAGTTGTTTCCTCAAAGCCAATACATGCATAAAAACTATATGCTCGTTGCTTCGTTTTTTGAGCCATCTGGAGGTCTCCTGAGCTTTCCGGAGTAGATAATTTGGATTGTACACCGGCTTTAGCATGTAAGCTTTCAAATGGAATTTTATACATACACAACGTCTTGAACTCCTAGCATGGTTAGGCGAAGCGATATGCTTAGTATCCTCATTGCTATGTACAACATCACCAACCATGTTTCATAATTGGCTAGCTTCTTGGCCAGAGCTGAACTGTGTATACTAAATTACTAATGTTTTTATGCAAATATGTTTATTTAACACAATCCTCTAGACTTCACTCTAACAGACCCACGAACCACAGTTTTATCTTTATTCACCTGTGCCTTTCTCATTTCATCAAAAAATTCAAGGGAGTGATGGGGCAGGAGAGGAGAGCATACAGCAAAAGTTTCAGTAATAATCCACAAACTCAGTAAGACAACAAATATTGGTACAGCATACTTCACAAAAGCATCTAAGAAATATTGTCACAGTATAATACTTCAGGTCACTAGACTATACCGTGCATTGTAAGGTGATAAACCAAATAGATAGCAATTGCAACCACTAGGTTCACTGATTTAAGCATTATTCCCCAATAAAGAGGTTTCACACAAACGGTATTTAGGGTTTGATAACTGGCACACCTTAACTGTGTGACATAGTGGAGATATATATATATTGAATGATCAGGTACAAGATACAATCTCAGTGATACACAAAGAGTATAGATGTCGTGATACACAAGTATAGGTTAATAAGAGCAGGTGCACAACTAGGACTCTAAGTCTTGTGCTTGTGTGTATCTGAACTACTTGCTAACACACCCCCGTAAACGAAACCGGGTACACTGCAGAGGTTGAGTTTGTCTCGTAATTCTGAGAAACGTTTGGATGCCAGAGGTTTAGTGAGTAGGTCAGCTAACTGATGTGTACTGGCGATGAAGCGAACTCGAAGCTGATTGCTTGACACTTATTCCCGAACAAAATGATAATCCAAAGCCACATGTTTTGTTCGTGTGTGTTGAATTGGATTTTGACTAAGGTATGTAGCTCCAATATTGTCACACCAGAGCTCTGGAACGGAATGTGGCAGTCGTAGCTCATGAAGCAGGGATCGAATCCATAGGAGCTCTGCTGTGACGGAATCCCACATCGGAAAGGAAGGAGAAGGTCTTGGGCCATATATACAGGGGTGCTGCACACCCCATTAGGTTGACCTTTTGGGGAGAGAGTAATGACCCGACCCAACTCCGATGTCACGCCAAGCGCTCCGTGGGGACGGAGTAGGCAGGGTGCCCGGTCGACGACGAGGGCGTCGTCGGATTCGGTGGGAGAGAATGTGGCGGAATCCTACATTGGAAAGGAAGGGGAAGGTCTTGGGCCATATATACAGGGGTGCTGCACACCCCACTAGGTTGACCTTTTGGGGAGAGGGTAATGACCCCGTGACATCTGCACACCCATCTGCCAAAGCCTTATATTCAGCTTCTGTGGACGATCGAGCAACAGTGCGTTGCTTCTTGGAGGACCAAGAGACCAGATTGCCACCTAAGAATACCAAGTATCCGGCTGTCGATTTTCGATCATCAAGATTCCCTCCCCAATCCGCATCAGTGTACACCTGTAGGGAAGGAGGTTTGCTCGTTGGCTGGAACCTGAGGCCAAGATGCATGGTAGCTTTAAGATAGCGTAGGATACGCTTTACAGCAACAAAATGTTCCTTAGTCGGGGCCTGCATGTATTGACTTACTTTCCCAACCGCATACATGATATCCGGTCTTGTAATAGCTAAATATTGGAGGGAACCAACTAACTGCCGGTAATGTGTGGGATCAGAGTATATTGTCCCTCCTGTTTTCTGCAACTTGGTGGAAGTAGAGGCTGGTGTGGCCATGGCCTTGCAATCTGTCATGCCCGCCTTTCCTAACAAATCCTTAATGTACTTCATCTGATTGAGGAGAATGCCTGTGGGCGTGTAATGTACTTGTACCCCAAGAAAGTAGTTTAGGCGCCCGAGATCCCGAATCGAAAATTCCTGTCCAACTTGCTGCAAAAGCTTGCTAACAAAGAGTGGATTGTTGCCAGTAAGCAAAATATCATCAACATAAATCAAAATATACACAGTAATGCTGTCACGATTGTAACGGCCCGAATTTTTTTTCATAATTTGATTTACGGAATTTCCGGGATTTATTCCAATGTTACCCTCGATAGATTTTGGAGTTTCTGGTTAGGGGAAATAATTATTTTTCTTTGGAAATGTCAATTTCCAGTTGGGATTTCTCATGCTTCGGGTTTCATTGATATCGGAATGTGTTTCTGTTAGTAATATGCCCAAAAGCCAATCTATGGATGATTGTATTCATGTATACATTTTTGAGGTTATGCCTATATATATGATTATGAGATAATCGAGTGCACATATATATAACCCTAGTGTATATGTATTTGATATGTATATTGTTAAAAGTCCCTAGTCGTTTATTATTATGGTTGGGTTGTAATAATAAAATAAGACTAGCGTATGTTGAGGATTGTATGAGTTACGAATTCTACATACGGGTACAAGATGGGGATCTTGTTGACCGGACCGACCCACATAAGAACGCTACATGGAACGTTATATGTATGTCGATAGCGTTTCTTATAGATGTATTGTCCTTATGGGATACTTGATATCGAAAAACTGAAGCCTATTTATAGACTCAAACTGCGCGTCCAAACCGCGTCCAAACCGTGTCACCGTGTGAACTGCAGCCACCACTTTTGACTAAGCCACCACTTTTGACTAAGCCACTACTTTTGACTAAGCCACCACTTTTGACTAATTATGCAGCCACCACTTTTGACTAATTCAGCCCACTCAAAGGAAAGAAGTAAAAGCAGGGCATATATATATATATAAGGAATGAAATCCGTCATGATCACTGAATCCCATCCACTTTGAAAGCCCTTATCAGCACCTTCCGTAAAGCATAGTTGAATTCCCCCAACCAATTCCCAATTCTAAAGTTGCAGACACGGACCAAGGGGCAGACAAACATGAACTTCACAGCAACCCACATCGTCCAGGAACTGGAGAGCTTTCGAATTTATTAAACCAAATCCATCTATAATTCACCGTTGGGCTCAGTGACGTGTGCCTGTGACCCGAGTGGGGATATTAAATTGTTGGGAATGTAGTTTTGGGTAATGTGGGTCTTTAATGCCATCGTGCTATTAACAACGAAAAAGCCGCGGGCACAAGGTTGGCTCGACAGAGCAGCCGCCCCCGGGCGCTTGATGCCCGGTGCAATACATTCACAGCGAGACGTCCGGTGAAGGTTCAGCCCGCGGTGGTCTGGTCCTTCACGCGGCTTGTAGTTCCTATTGCCTAAAACCCACCATCATTTTTCTAATTCTTTTCCATTGTCAAGTCTCTTTAATCAATTCATCTCGTAATATTCATGGCGACTGACTAAATTGCTTTTTAATGGGCCTGAACGGATATATAGATAGATATAAGCCCTGACTTCTATGCAAGGCCCAATGGATCCCAAAATTAATTCCCCTTTAAATTTATGTGGCATAAAAAAAAAAAATCCTTCTATTCAGTTCTTATACAGCTCCTACCAGTAGCACGTATATATATATAAAAAAAAATGCATGTATGAAAAGGCTTATAAGAAAATAAGAAATCACAAGGATCTAGAATACACCCTGGAATCAAATTATGCCTTTTTTGTTTTTTCCAAAAGTCAAATTATGCATAGACACGTAGAAAAGATAACGTGTCTGTTTGAGTTTGAAATACGGCTAAGTAATTACTATCACACAAATTATATCATTTTAATCTCAGCGTGCACTCATACATAAGAATGTGGTCAACAATATCCATAAAAGAAATAGAAAAAAGAGGCTAACTGCCATCTTAATCTTCTTACTCGTTTTATATTTTTGTGCAACTCATATGGCATCTTGACTTCTTAACTGACTTTTGATGGCTGGGGATTGATTTTTGTTGTATGACTGATTACGATAAATATGTTTTTTTTAACACAAT
>JAKUCV010003228.1:29020-52303 GCA_028386065.3 Turnera subulata | reverse complement strand
CACAAACTGCCTCCCAAGTCTTGTGCCCTCCACCAGCCACAGCCATCGCTATCTCAGTACGTAAGCCGTTAACAAACCGCCTACACTTGGTCAACTCATCGGGCACAAACTCCCTAGCATGAGAGAGAAGGATGCTATACCGGATCCTGAAAGCTGATACAGTCTCATCTAGTCCCTGCTTCGCCTCAAGAAACTGCTTATTCTGCTCCTCCAGAAAACCAACAGTAAGAAACTCCTTGTAGAATCTCTCCTTGAAATCCTCCCAAGGCATCTCCACAGGCTTAGGTAAGTTAGCCACAAGATCCTGCCACCATGACAAAGCATACCCAGTGAACTTGTGTGCAGCTAATCGAGCCCTCTGCTCAGGTGCACAGGTGAACTTTTCCAGAACATTCTCCACCTGGCGAAACCAATCATCAAACTCCTTGACGTTACCCCCTTCACCTTTAAATTCCTTCACAGCAGACTTATCCATATGTTTGTATCCACTCTCCATACCACCTGCTGCAGCAGGTGCTACCGGCTGGGCACCCTGCTGCTGCTGCTGAAACTGCTGGAACTGCTGCCACTGCAGAAAAGCCTGATACTGCTGGAACGCTGGGTTCACAACCGGTGGTACAACATTCTGTCCTCCACCACCTGCAGCATTATTCTCTGCTGCATTATTGTTCCCCTGACCTACGGGAACCTGCATCACTGACACATTGTCGGAGACATGAGTAGCGGCGTCATCCTCAGCATTGTGCTGTCCCTCGTGATCCATATCGACGCCTATATGAATGCAAATGAGTCAAAAACACTTTTTAAGTCTTAAATTCGGAAACAGGCTTAAACACAGAAACACTTTGAAAACAAAGTCTAAGACACTTTTTTTAAAACCAAGGATCTAAAGCCGGCTCCGCTACCAAGCTGAAACACCCGTGTCCCAATTTAACAATAAAATACTTGAACAAAGGAAAATACCAAAAATACCCTTGAAACCCAGGACACGAAATCCAATATCAAAAATATCCATTAATCAAAATAAAATGAGATGTCATAAAGATCAAAATAATCTGGCTCAACGAGCCACAAAACAACCCGGCATCCTGCCGAAACATCATCATTACATAAACCCGACAACCCGCCGATAATGTAACCCAAAATCAATAGACATCTCAATAAAAATCCAAAGCAGCGGAAGAAGTAAACGAAATGAAAATATGGGAATAAACAGTATGCATGCCGACACTATGGATCCAACCGGGAGAACAAGCACGGCTACCTGCTGGGATGTCCACGTCCGTACTCCGGGAAAAGAAGAAAGTGACTGCACGCTATCTAAAGTCTGAAAAACAACGTTGGCGATTATGTGAGTCGCCTACTCAGTGAGCAATATAAGTCTAATTATGAGAGTGTGCAGATCAAGTCCGAAAGGAAAGAAGAGCAACAAGACAAGCATGCAAACATACAACAATCAGTACTAACATGCCAACACAATCAAGCAAACTGTTCATTATTCTCCATCTGTTGTGTGTTAAGTTTTCTTATTATACTTTATTATTCAGGGCCCCTACTGTGTGCGTCGAGCTCAGTCCCGTCTCATGAGACAACCAGGCATAAGCCCAAATAAACCAGGCACGAAGCCCCAACAAATCCATAGAGAGAGAGAGAGAGACAGAGAGAAAGAGGGAGGTAGAAAAGGGGAGGTAGAAGGAGGGAGGTAGAAACCGGTCATCACAGACCCATATGCAAATCCGCATAACACTTGCTAAACCGCAAGCAAACCCGAGGGGTATCACTTCCCGCTCGAAACAACCGGTCATCAGCACACAGTAGCCTAACTTCTACTGTACATTATTCTTATTCACAAATTATAAGTTCAGGTGTGCCAAGAGATTGTGATATAACAGGGTTGTGTGATTAAACAGTTTAAACAGATCACCGGGTCTCCGACCCACAACACATCACACAACATCCAAAATCACACATGTTATAATCCATAACAAATCCAACATCCAGCTCATAAGCAAGTAATACACTTAGGCACACAATACAGATTACAGCATGTTAGCAAACAAGCATGCAACTCAAACAAACCATTTCAACGAGCTCATGCATACAAACATAAAAAGACATATAAACTCACCTCAACGACGATTGTCCTGTGGAGCCTTTCCCAAAACAGATCCTCCAGCTCCCGAGGTATTACCCGTGCCTGGATACCGGCACACACAACAAATTACAAACACAAACAATAAAGACGTGCATGCATGCAACTATAATGCTCAACTGAGTTAAACCCGTCCCCAGTTAGTCGACTATGTAATTCCTGGGTCTAAACCCCACTTAATGTTCTCTTCACCAAAACTCCAAGTATCGGGACCTAAGGTTCACCGGCTTACGCCCAACTAAGTCCAATAAGTAAATCCCGAGCCTATGGCCCACTCATTATGTCGTATATGAATTCCCGACCTAAAATCCAATCTAAGCCCAATTACAATTTCCCGGGCCTAAAGCCCACTTCCTTAAGTCCTTATTAAGTCAAGCATAGGATTGGGCTTAAAGCCCGTTACTAAGTCCAAAGTCAAACCGATGTCCAAAGATTCCCGGCCTAAGGTTCTACCCGTGTCGGTAATTTACCGGCCTAAGGTTCTACCCTTCTCGGTTTTCACTAATCACAATTAAATACATAACCCCAATTCCGAATTATTATTACATGCCATAATTGAATACAAATTATACAACCAAGCAATACCGTTAAGTGCCGGAACAATAACCCGAGCCTTCACCGGAATATTCCCGAGCCTCGCCGGAAAATTCCCGAGCCTTCGCCGGATTCCGGTGAACTCGCCGGAAACACCCAAATCTGCCACAAACGAACCCAACAACCACAACATTTAATCCAACGACAAAAATATCAACTGAACTTCATATCAACAACAAAGAATTGGAAAGGGATTCCTTACCCGGAAACCACACAAATCAGCCGGAGCCGTCCACTGCCCGGAGAAACACCAACACACCCGAGCTCCAATCACTGCCGACACACCACCAGAACCACCCCGATTAGCCACCACCACAACACCGTCGAACCGAACCCCGACAAAAGCCACGCAGCCACACATCACAACCGAACCACCACCGTACACCACACCCACGACATCAACCACAACACAAATCACACAAACGCCAAGCACCAACAAAACGAATCAAAACCCGATTCAACACCTCCAAAAATCCAAAACGAAGAGAGAAAGAGAAGGGAAGGATTCAGATGCTTACCCGACGGAGGACGACGGCGCCGGCGGCTAGGTCACGTCGCTTCCAGCCCTCGTCTGCCTCGTGGCCTCCCCGGCTCCCCACGAAGCCCCAAACTTGACGAAGCGAGACGGCGGCGACGGCTTGGAAGACGTGCAGCGGCGGCCCTCTGTGTGTGTGTGTGTGCCGAGAAAGCAAGAAAGAGAAGAGGAATGGAGAAGAAGAGGGGGGTGAGGGAAAAAGAGAGAGAACGAGAAGGAGGAGGTAGAGAGGAAACAGGGAGGGAGAGAACGAAAGGGGGAAGGAGAGGAGGTTTGGGGGTATGCGGCGGCTAGCAGGAGAAGAAAAAGAAAAGTGAAGAAAAGAAAAGAGGAAGAAGGGTTTTAGGGCTTGACCCGCCAGCCCGAACGACGCGTCGTTCGGCTGGGCGCGGTCAACCCGCCCCGTTGACTCCTTTCCCTTTTTTTTTTTTACATCAAAACGACGTAGTTTCAATGAAACTACCACAAAGCTTAATTCTCAACCCCGATCTCGAATCCGTTTTCAACGGGACCCGAACCATGAACAATACCAATTTGAAATTGAAATTTCCAAGGCATAATAATTTATTTCCTCGACCAAAACTCGAAAATACCTCAAGGGCAAAATTGGAATAAAAATTTCGAAAATTCCGAAAAAATCAAATTTTGAAAATTCGGGGCGTTACATAAATAGCATCTTTTAATGTTTTTGCAAGGGTTAGACATTCTAAAATTAAAAAAAAAAAAGACGGTTTCTCTTTTAAAGAGTTTCTTCTTAGTTTGAGTGATTCAAACTTTTAACCTTGTATGCTGATTCACATGGTTTATTCTAGGGATTAGATTTTACTTATCAGATTAACTTATTTATGGCCTGAATTCTGATTCCTTAGGTGTTATTTTCTGATTTCTTGCTGATTAGGGTCAGGTGACGACATCTCTATGTTGATTCAATTGTTCTTATTCTTTTCATGCTGATTTGGGAGGAATAAGGGGAGGCGAATTGCTGAGTTTGATTGGGATTGAGGTCGGGACCACAATCTGATTCAGTAGGAATTCTGGTGCTGATTCCAGGGTCTCCTGCCATATCAAGAACAGTATCCATCTTCGTGATGGTCATACAATATCCATCTTTGTGATGGTCATACAATATCCACCTTGTTGATGGTTATACAATATTTCATTAAAGGATCTGCAGGATCTTTTTGGTAGTAAGACATTGGTCTTCGCCATATTTTCCTTTTATTTCCTCTATTATTGAGTCTTCCAGACTATTTGCATTTAAATGCATTTCAGCGCCCATAACAAATTTCTTCCGGAAATTTTAAGGGTCGCAAAAAACTAATCACATAATTCCAAAAAAATTAAATAAAAGACATAATAAAAATAAATAAACATGGACCTTTTATTGATTAGCCCAATTAAAAATAGATAACCGAAAGATAAATATGATGGGCCTTGTACGAGCCCAAGCAAAACGTAAATAAAATTAAAGCTAGAAAATAAATGCAATGGGCCTTTTAATAGCCCAATCGTAATTTAAATAAATAAATAAAAATATGCTTACTCGGGCTTAGCCGGCCAACAAATAAAACAAGGCGGCTTTGCCGGCCAACAAAGAGATAAGGCGGCTTAGCCGGCCAACAAATAGATAAGGCGGCTTAGCCGGCCAATATTGAATACTAAGTAAAGTATAATAATAGAGGGTATGCTTACTCGATAAATCTTTCAGCAATTTAAATTCTCCCCCTCTTTTTTCTTTTTTGTTTTTTAGCAGATTTTTTTTTTTACATTTCTCTCGACATTTTCCCCCCTTTTTTTTTCCTTCTTTCTCTCTTTTTCTTTTCTCTCCCTTTTTTATCAGAATTTACTTTTTTTTTCCGAGCTGGGCCATGAACAGTACCGACCCAGGCCCGTGCAGCAGGCCCGAGCCGGCCAGCCCAAAAACCAATCCGCCACCCCTTTGTGTGTCCGGGTCAGGACACGGGTCGGGTATGCGTGGTCAGGTCTGCAACTCACCCATGCGGGTTGACCCAAGATGAATCGGACCGTCTTCAACCCCCCTTGCTCATCTTGCCGGCAGCTGCGTCGATGGCGCGACGAGACGAGGTGAGGAGGAGGCGAGCGCGGCGGACAACCAAGGGAGCTTCGTTGATGGTGCGGTTGCAGGCGAGGCGAGTTGGGTCGGATGGATCTCGTCGGATCGTCGCTGTTGGCGGTGGCGCTGCAACCGGGCTGGCGGCGCGGAAAGGAGGCGCAATGGAAGGGCCGGCGTGATGTGGTGTCACTGCTGGCCAGAGGAGGCGCGACTGTCGCGTGTAGAGGGAGGCGGTTCGTCGGGCGTGGCTGTAGGTGCGGATCCGAGAGCGGCGGCGTCGTGGCGACGGCGCAGCAGGTTCGGCCTGCTTCTTGCTTCCACGGGACGGCGACGATGAGCGGAAGGAGGCGGCGTCGCTGTTGTTGCAGGTGGTGGTCGTCTGGGCGGCTGTCGGCGCGTGCAGGGGAGAAGGACCCGAAGGGTTGAGGCGGGTTGTCGGGCTTGGCCGTCGGGTCATTGGCTGTAGACGGCGCGTCGGCTTGCAAGGGCGGACGGTGAGGAGCTCGTCCTGTCGGCGACGTCGTGTAGAGCAATCTGGTGTGGGCTGTGACACGAGAAACAGCCGGGAACACTTACGCATGACAGTAACCGTGGAGGTGACCATACTGTTCACTGCGTTTTGCTCTGGTTTTTCTCTGGTTTTTTTTTTTTTTTGGGTTTTGTTTTATCAGTTGGTTAAAGCTTCGTGCTGATAACGTTTTGAAAATGAAGTGTTTAATGGCCATTTTTATGAAGTAACAGATGAAGAAGATGAGGAAGAAGAAGAGAAGCAGAAAGAGATAGAGCTTGGCTTCAAATCATCAAATTTCATTACTGTCTTGAACAATATAAATAGTAGGGGGATTCATTATTTTGGTTGGTGACATTTACCACGTTTTATAACATTCAGATTATTATTAAAGGTGTATTACTTTCCACAAAATTGTATTATTACTTTGATCAAGTTTGATCAAGTTTGTAGTATTCAATCAAAGAATGAATTTCTTCCTCATTTTTATAACATGGTTTCTAATATAGCAAATTCAAAAATTTTCTTTTCACAAAATTTCTCGATGATACTTGCAGATTGGTGTGAATATTAAGCGGCTTGGTTTGTATATATATGAAGGTTTATGCTCCAGTTAAACTCTACGTCAACACAGGGACATTGGATACCAATAACATTGTTTGTTCATAACACATATGAGTAGGCTAGACGCGTGGACGATTGATTTTCATGTTATATACATATATAAATGAAAAAGAAAAACCTGGGAGAAAATATTCCTAAACCATAACGGCTACTTAATAGGGGAACACCGTTACAAACCTTTAGAAAAAGAAAAAGAGTGATGAATAGCAGCATATAGATGATTAAAAATCATAACATATGACATGATATGATACTCCAAAAACTTTAAAAAGCAGCCCGCCCGGGAAATGCCATCATTTTGGCCAGATCCTGCCGTCCAGTCCAACGATCAAAAGGGTCCTACAATAGACCACATTTGTCATCATACAATTTGGTGATGACATTTTATCAAAGTCCAAATACAAAATATAACACAAATACAAAATCATGTTGCTTGGTAATGGTTGTCATTAAACCCTTCCCTTTATTATTGATGTTACGCAGTGCAACTGTGACTTCTCCGACTCATCATAATATTATTCTTTTATTTTTTTTAAGGGGGTCTAAGAGGAAGGATGCGAAGAAACTAAAAAGACACTACACTGACGTTTCCATTTTGAGAGTCCATTTTACTTCTTCCATTTGATGAACACATTGAATGCACACACACACCACCAACACCACCACCACCACCTCTCATACATATATATTCATTCTCTCTCTCTAGACAAGTATATACAACATTTAATAAGGCCAGGTTCCGGTTATTTCTAAATGCTTATCAATTGATTTACACCATCCACCCGGTTGGATTTCGATCTTCAGCGTGATTTCTAGCTCTCTTTTTTTTTTTTTTTGGGCGGGGCGGGGGGCGGGGGGGTGGGTTCAGCTTCGAAAACCTTTTAAAGGTAGAGTACTCTCCCTGAAACTTTCCAGTTGTGTATAGTGATTTAGCTAGCTAGCATATGTAAACAATTTCTTTCATCCAGCACATAGGCATTTGCAGGAACTTACCCACTTATTGTTAATATCATCATCACTATATATTATATATTATATTAATTGTGGCGTTACATTTTCTTTGCTTTTCATTTCCTGCTTCTTGAATGTTTGCTTCCTTTTGTCTTAATGAAACTTTATGTTAGTTTTCATTTTCCTGCTGGCTTGATCGATCTTTATGTTGTTAGTTGAAACATTTATTTAGTTTTTCCCCTGATCAGTACAGTTCGCACCAACCTTTTGTTTTTGTATGTTAAATGTTGATCCATTTTCCTCGAAAGGATCACCTTCCTCACTAACTTTCAATTTTCCCACCCGTCCTCGTTCGAAATGGTTTTCAGCATTCTCTGCAACTTCAACTTCATACATAGTATTTATTTTACTCACAGTACGTAGTCCTCCTGAGGAATACATATATACTTTGAAAAAACTGCAAATCTGAGACAAGGAGGCCAGCCCCAGCAAAGAGTGAATCAAAATGCCGCAAGAAACCAATGGTGGTGGTAATCCAATGTTCATATCTCCTAGCAAGAACTACTTGAGAGGGTTAAAGACTTCCATTTCCGGCAATGAGGCTTCTTACACCGGGGAGATGTTCAATGACCTTGAATTAGCTCAAAGGAAAGCTGAAGAAGCAGGTACCTACCTAGTTTAGTGATCATGATCATAAGAATAATGTTGCTATTTTCCTTTCCAACTTAGTTTCAAATTGATGACACTTCCCCGGGAAAACTCTTCCGTTGAACTTTCTTGGCCATATATATATATATATAATCCTGCTACTTGGCTTTGGTGGGTAGCCTTCCCTCTCCTTTAAGTTGGTTGTGAAAAAAATAGTAAAATTGGTCCTGTGCCATATTATAATTTATTACTTCTCCTTGAATAAAGATTGTGCACCACATAATGATGCTGCGTAATATGCGGGTGATCCCCAATTTATACTGTTTAATTAGTGGGCATTCATTGCTTGTGTTGGAATGGGTCCACTTAACCCTACTTTTTATTATCCTAGTCATCCAAAAGAAGAAAAGAAACACCAGCCTAGAGAAAACCTTTGATAATGTGGATGGAGATCTACCCTTCCCATTGGTTAAAGGGTTATATATTAGGGATAAAGAGTTACAATTAAATGTTTGAAGGGTTACTTAAAGGTAAGTAACAACATAAAAATTTGGCAAAGAGAAGATAATATGGCTACAATATGTTCTTATTACACTGCCTTCATATGAAACCCATTTATGCCTTACAGGAGGACCATTGGCATTATAATGAATGATAACATTTGACTAACCAAAAACAAAAAAAAAAATGCCGAGGTGCGGTTGGTGAAATCATGAAAGTAGTATCAAATATATGGTCCCCATAATGTCGTGCTTCCTTTTCTCCTGCTTTCTATCAACTTGGTCCAATTTACCGATGTTTCTTTAGACTAAATTACATAGTAGACATTCCTGAATTGAAATCTTGCATCACTTGCCAGATTAAAGTGAAGGCTTGCTTGTATTTGATTTGCAGGAGTAGATCCTGTATTGGGAATCTTGTACGTAACTAAAAACACTTATGACACTTGACAGAAACAGATAAATGTAAACCTGGCATTACAGTGTAGTAATTCATTTCCTTGTTTGATGCATTTGTGAGGCATGCAATTAGACTGGGAATAACAGAAGAAAAATATCACAAGGCAATTTGATCCTGAACTGGTAAAAGACACATGTCTCTGGCAACAATGTCTGAACAAATTTATGGTGACTCATGGGTTTGATCAGTCAGTGGTACGGGGTAACAAAAGTTTTAAAAGGGCTTAAGAATTTAATTGCAGTCTTGTGCTTGATTTACCTCAGCGTCAAGAAGGTACCAAGCTGCAGAATGGTTGAGGCAGATGGACAGAGGTGCATCAGCTACCCTGCCCAAAGAACCCTCAGAAGAAGAATTTTGCCTTGCACTAAGAAATGGTCTCATTTTGTGCAATGTCCTCAACAAAGTGAATCCCGGTGCTGTACTCAAGGTACATATTTTCTCTCTGCGTTAATTAACGTCTAATGATGCCTGTGCTTAATACTTTGTAGTAACACAATCGCAAAAAAGAAGGCATGTATTCAGGAATTGCATTATCTCTGTGTCGTGTAGCGTTACTGCTTATCAATTTGCAAGGTGCATATTCAGTACTAAATGGTACCTATAAAACAAAGCAAATTGTTACAGCATTGGGAACCTTCTATATTGGCATGGCGTTGATAAAACCTTGGTCGCTTTTCTTTTGATTTTGAGGTGGGTTTTGTTCTCTTTTTCACATAACATAGGTGGTTGAAAATATCACGGTACAATCCACAGAAGGAGCAGCACAATCTGCCATTCAGTATTTTGAAAACATGAGGAATTTTTTGGAGGCTGTTAAAGATATGAAGCTTTTGACTTTTGAAGCATCTGATCTGGAGAAGGTTTGAGCTTGCCCTACACAGTATACATTGTTTGGATTCTTGTAACTCTGGTATTAATGTACTGGTCTTGTGCACCACAGTATTGCACATATCCAAAGCACATAGAGTTTATAGTATTACACACTTCTGACAACAAGTAAAACGAACTTTTATATCATTAGTATAAGTATTCCACATTATTAGTTTAGAGCGCATGCATCATGCTCACAAAGGAGTCCAACCGAGATGCTGATTGCTGGCTGTTTGACATTTATCAGATGTTAAGAGGCTCGAAATAACTCATTGTTCTGAGTGTTTAATGTTCCTTCTATCTATTTTAGAGACTGACCCATTCTATTAGGCCATATTGAAACATAGTCATCACTTATTTTCTAGGATTGGGAAGTGCATGTATATATTACAGATTCTCATGCATCTATGTCAGCCCTGCTATCTATATAAGGGGGAGAATCATCTTATGTTGATTCCAGGATATTAGAGAAACTGTTTTGCTTCCCTGTGTCTCTTCTAGTTAAGCTATGTCTTCAATCAAATATCTGGATATGTATACAGGGAGGCTCATCAAATAAGGTTGTAGACTGCATTCTATGTCTGAAAGGGTATTACGAGTGGAAACAGGCTGGTGGAATTGGGGTGTGGAGATATGGAGGGTTGGTGAAGATTGTTTCGTTGCCAAAGAGCTCAGCGTCTTCCCTGCTTAGCAGTGAAAGTGCTGATGAGTCGGTCGATGAATCTGAATCATCACAGTATGAAGAGTTACTAGAATTTCTTCATCTTTCTAATGAGGTCTCAATTGAAGAATCCAGAACTGCCAATGCTCTGGCTTTCCTTTTTGACCATTTTGGACTTGGACTCCTACAAGCTTACCTTAGAGAGACTGAAGGGATTGAAGAGATGCCTCTGAATGGAATGGTAGGTAAGATCCATTTGCATTTTTTTTAATTACCCATATCGCATCTGCAGAGGCCTAGAACAGCTTAAAAGTTTGTAGTTTACACTTCACTAGAAGCAAAGCACCTAATGAGGCAGGAGATCTCTGTGTCAAGACCGAAGGTGTAGGACAAGTATGGTAGTAGAGGGGAAAGAAACAAAACTTTAGTGCTCATGATTGTCAGAAGATTCTAATATGCTTTTTCTGGTTGAAAAATATTGCAGGTTATAGAGACTTTGCTCAGCAAAGTTGTGAAAGATTTCTCAGCATTGCTTGTTTCTCAAGGCACACAGGTCTGCATGTCTTTATCCACTTCTCCATGTATCTTAAAATAATATAATGACTCTTTTTAATGGTAATTACAGCTTGGACTATTTCTGAAGAAAATTTTGAAGGGTGACATAGGGTCTCTCTCAAAATCTGAATTTGTAGAAGCCATTTCACAATATCTCAAACAGAGAACTAGTTCTGCATCTGGTGATTTCTCTAAGTTTTGTGTCTGTGGTGGAAAAAGAGAAGTCATTCGGCATACAGTTGGTCACTGTTCCGGGCACACAGAAGTAATTAGTCTTCATCAGAACCAGCTTGAGGTTAGATTATCAGCACATTGCAGCTTACTTAACAATTTAAAGTTGCATATTTTCCTTGCAGATCATAACCTTAGATTGAGCTTCCGGGTTTGGAGCAGAAACTAATGTTTATTTGTTGAAAAGTCACTGAACTTCAGCTATTCCCTTGGAGAATACTTCTTACTTTCTAATTGCTACTTTCAGGAGCTAAGATCACATTACAAAGTGACAAAACGAGAATTTAGACAGGCTCAGGCAATATGGCAAGACGAGCTCACTAGGCTTGGTAAGGCAATTGGGATCTCTTATACTTCAACTTCGTTTGGAAAATTGAAGAGACTATTTAACAGGTGCCTTTTCTTCTGTTGCATAAAAAAAAAACGGTGACTTATATCACCTCAGAATATCACATTAACAGCCTGGAAGTTGCATCCTCTTCTTACCAGAACGTTTTGGAGGAAAACCGCCAATTGTACAATCAAGTCCAAGACCTAAAAGGTGGCAATGTGTATTCTTTTTATCTTGAATGATCAAAATGTTTTACTTTTATGAAACATACCCATTGTACACTTTTGCGCAGGGACAATTAGGGTGTACTGTAGAGTGAGGCCTTTCTTACCTGGGCAATCAAATGGGCAATCTACTGTAGACTATATTGGAGAAAATGGAAATATCATGATAGTTAATCCTCTCAAAAGGGGGAAAGAAGCGAGGAAAGTATTTTCCTTCAACAAAGTGTTTGGAACAAGTGTCACTCAAGGTACTTTCTCTAGCTTTGATATGGAAATTTCCTATTCCATCAGGAACATGATTGCAGGTCTGCAAAAGAAAAGTTTTTTTTTTTTTTTTTGGAGTTCAGGTCTGCAAACAGACTGATACTTCAATAAAAAGTCATTTTTGTGGGCAAGCTTTTTTAGCAGTAACGCTATAGTCAATAGCTAGGTTTATCAATATTCAATACTCTAATTATATACCATCCTATCACTATATTCTTCTTTCCTCGGTTATAACATAACTTTCTGAACAACATTGATTTCCATTTCTATCTGCAGAACAAATATATGATGATACTCGACCATTGATAAGGTCTGTTCTTGATGGTTATAATGTATGCATCTTTGCCTATGGCCAAACTGGATCAGGGAAGACATATACAATGGTATATCAAAGATTCCAATTGGGGGAAGAGATTGTGGATACTTTCTCACTTGATGATAAAAATTTTCTTAAAAATGCTTTTCATTTTGATAGAGTGGCCCAGATCTAACTGCTGAAGACACA
The DNA here is from genome assembly GCA_028386065.3 of Turnera subulata. Taxonomy (NCBI): domain Eukaryota; kingdom Viridiplantae; phylum Streptophyta; class Magnoliopsida; order Malpighiales; family Passifloraceae; genus Turnera; species Turnera subulata. The sequence goes on along the minus strand of JAKUCV010003228.1, from coordinate 39,616 downwards.
TGGGGTGTGAACTATCGAGCTCTCCGCGACTTATTTCAAATCTCCAAGACAAGGGCGGATGTCATACATTATGAAGTTGGAGTACAGATGATTGAAATATACAATGAGCAAGTGAGAGACCTATTAGTCAGTGATGGTTCCAACAGAAGATATCCTTTTGAAACATTTTTCACTTGAAATAATCAAATCATAACATGATGAGCTATTTTAAGATTTTGTAGAAATTCATCCAGCCTCTCCCTTGAGCATTCCTGTATTCCCTTTAACTATTTATACATTAGACATCCGTAACAATTCTCAGCTGAATGGGCTCAATGTACCTGATGCAAGTTGGGTTCCAGTTTCCAGTACTCAAGATGTTCTTGATCTTATGAGAATTGGTCAGAGAAATCGTGCAGTAGGCGCAACTGCTCTAAATGAGCGAAGCAGTCGCTCTCACTGGTGCTTTTTTTTTTTTATATTGTTTTCCAGCAGATGATTATTATCTGGAAAGTTCTATCAGATGGTTAGTAACACAATAATGGCATACATTGCAGTGTCTTGACAGTTCATGTGTATGGAAAAGAGTTGGTTTCTGGATCCATACTTAAAGGCTGCCTTCACCTAGTGGATTTAGCTGGAAGCGAAAGAGTAGACAAATCCGAAGCTGTGGGTGAGAGATTGAAAGAAGCTCAACATATTAATCGTTCTCTCTCAGCTCTTGGAGATGTCATATCTGCTCTTGCACAGAAGAGTCCACATGTTCCCTATAGGAACAGCAAGCTTACGCAAGTCCTACAAGATTCTCTAGGTACTCATCTTTTCAAACTATAAAAGTTTCCATTTCATAATTTTGCTTCTTTCATTTCTTACTTTTTCTTTGCATATTTAGGTGGGCATGCTAAAACATTAATGTTTGTACACATAAATCCGGAACTTAATTCCATTGGGGAGACAATTAGCACCCTCAAGTTTGCAGAGCGAGTTGCTTCTATAGAACTTGGAGCAGCTCGATCTAACAAAGAGACCGGTGAAATTCGAGAGCTAAAAGAAGAGGTATATTTCTACATATTTGCAGTTTTATTGCCCCCCTAACTTGTACTGAAAAATCACAGTTCTTCCTCATCTTTTTTCTTTGCTTTAGATATCAAGCCTGAAACAAGCACTGGAGAGAAAGGAAGGTGAGCTAGAGCAAGTGAAATGTGGAAATGTCAAAAGTACAGCAGAATCTCAAAAATCAAGAGCAGTTTCTCCTTTCTATATGCCAAGAAATGTGAAACCCGAAACATCCCAGCGATCAAATGATGAGACTCGAATCACAGAGGTAAGAAGTAATCAAAATATGACTTGGTTCAGCATCTGCTTAAGTTGATGGATCCTTTTGTTCTGCTGTAATCATTTTTCTTGGACTTTCAGGGTAGGAGTTGCTCCTCAGGCAAGCAAAGGAGGTCCAGGTTTCCATCTGCACTCACAGACAAGGAAACATTGACAAAGATTCCTTTTCTTGGTGGAGAGGAGAAGATTTTGGGTTCGACAAAGCCAAGATCACCATCCCCTCCTGTCAGGAGATCGATCTCCACCGACAGAGGAGCCCTTGCTAGAAATAGGGTCAGGGTTGAGACAGTTGAGAACCAACCAGTCTCAAGAGTGCCATTTCCGGCCAGAGTACCTGTCAGCAAATCAATTACTGCAGTGCCAGCAATTCCATCAACCGATAACAATCCAAAAGTAGCATCTACAAGTTCCCAGGAAGGGGTAAATCTGCAGGATAGTGTCTCGGATACATTCTTCAGCTCCAACTCAAAGTTCAGTTCTAGGAAAATGAACCCTGAACATGAAGAGGAGCAGTTTAGACAAATTCTCAACATAAGACAGGGTGGAATCAGGAAAAGCAAGAACGAAAGTAAAGTTAAGGCAAAGCATCAATTACCTGCAAAGTTTCACAAGTCTGATGCGGAGAAGGTAATGCTTTCAGAGGCAATTGCTAGTGAAAAGAAAGAGGAGCCACAAAAGAGCAGGTTTTTGGAGCCAGAAAATGAGCAATTGGTTCCAGTGTCTCCAGTGCTTGGTGGTTTCAAGTTAAAGAAGATTCAAAAGTGCTTACCAACTAACTCCCAGAATCTTGAAACGAGGTATGATCATGTATTATTAGTATTGCAGCTAGTGAATACTTACTTTTGTGTTGTTGTTCTTGCTTTTCAGTTGATGTTGGTATGTTTCATATGCATTTTTTTAAAAAAAAATATATATACAAATTAAACAAATCAATGATATGCAGAGGATTTGTTCAAAGCGTGGAGACCATAGTTGCTGGAAAACTGGAAAGCAAGCTTCCAAATACTACGATGAATAATGGGAAGGAAGGTGCAAACACATCTATGCCTGAATTTAGGAGGAGTCGATCTATTCCTCGGGGGAAGTTTTTTGGTTTACCTTGAAATTGGGTGACACCATATAGCAATGAATTAACTTTAATTAATTTTTCAAGAATGTATATATATATAGACTGAGACTTGTTTTCATGCTGATTGCACACTTTGTTCTAGAGGATTTTGAGGGTATTCATGCCAGGTGACTGCCCCTCTACGATACGTTGCACAATGAACTAATTCAAGGTTTTTTTATTTATTTATATAGTTTGTATTTTTCCGGGTTTCATGTGATTATATATAGAGGAAGCCAGTAACTATATATACATTTCTCATTTTTCTTCATGTGATTATATATAGAGGAAGCCAGTAACAAATAGTAGACATTCTCAGCTAGCTAGATCATAATGTCTACTATTTGTTCTTGACTTATCATTATTTTTTCTTCGCCACGGACTGGATTTCTTTTTTTGAATTGAGATGAGGAGAGAACATTACATAGTCGTAGAAAAAGCACCAGTTAAGTCCCGTAAAACAGAACTCAAACAACCAACCGGCACCTGGGAAAAGGATGTAATACCATTGGACAATGACAAACCATGTTTCGCAAGCCAATCTGCAGCTTGATTGGCATCCCGATAAACATGTGAAAGCTGAACTGCCCATGGAAGCCGCAACAGCTCCTGCACTGTTGGAGAATTGAGTTTGTTTAACATATGAACAGCGCATGCAGCGGAAGAATTAATCAAGAAAGGAGACTTATCTTTTCTTGATGGAGCCAAGATCTTCATGTTCCTCTACCCATAGTCCTTGTGTTGTTGTGTTGGTCGTGGGTATGATTACAAGAAAAATACCCTTATACCACAACCTAAATGCCCTGAATTCTTTTGTTTCTGAATATTGATGCTTGAGTGTTTATGAGAAGAGAGGGAGAGCTCTCTCTGCCTTAGCAGAGAAGGGAGACAGATATTTATCACATACAAGTGATTTTTCTATCCCTTATTCTCCACTACACACGTAGCAGAAGTTGGGAAACAACTGTCCTTTCTTGCCAGCTAGCCCACACTAATACATAATTGGTATGGGTATGACACATCATGGGTGTAACCCATTAAAACCAACATCTCCCACTCATACATGATGGGCATCATCGTCTATATCATCAAAAACATTTCATACGGGCAAAATAGGTCGTGCGACCAATATACTAGGAAGAGCTCTTTATTGTATATCTGTTAGGAGTATACAATAGCTCAAATAGAGTAAGTATGTAAGCTCTCTAGATTCATTTAGTTGCATTTAGAGAAACACAGATCCCAATTCTCTATATGTATTCACAATTATGTTTTACTAAAAAACATAAGTGGCGCCACATTGTGAACACAAAAAGAAATTGCAACACTCAATGATCTTCCTTTTTACTCAAAACTCTACATCTTAACTCAGCTGCTTTTCTGACATACCCCGATTAGGCCGAATCACACATGGCCATTTAGAATACAACCAAGATAGCAACACCAAACCAAGATTTCAAGTAGTAGTAAAAGTTCCCTAAGGGCGCTTGTGAGAAATTATTAAAAATTTCTCAAGGCTCACACAGCAAGGAAATGAGATCATAATTCCTACTCCTTAATCGGTCACAAAGCACACATGGTGTGAATTCATGTGCCACAGTATTTTCTCCATCCCTAATTGGAGCATATGTCATTAATAATACTATGTAGGTAATAGTTCAAACACACCTAGTGTTTAACTTAGGTCCACCACTCTACCGTTTCCCAACAAAACCTACCTAGCTTTTGAACAGTCAAGATAAAACATTACTCCGTTTTATCTTTGGTCAATCATGACTGACCTCATCTTGAACAATATCAAGGCGACAATATATTTCAAGTTAGGCTCTTACAGAATAAGTACTCAACTTATTCTCGACTTAAAACTGTCTAACCCCTATGACCCACCTAGTCATAGAGATGGTTACTCGTGTGAGAGAGCTAACCTGTCTGTTAGACATACATTTTGATGAGCTTGGCACTAAGCCTCTCATCCCTTCATATGCACCTAGCATATGTCCACACATGTACATAATATGTATTCTGTATATATGAACGTTTACACAAAACGGCACTATATAAATCCAATGATTTATTGTGAATATAAAGTTAAGGGAAAGAACAATAATAGAGAATATTGTATTTAATTCCTACTAAACCTATTTGCTCCATTTGACTAACAAATGAGTCTTTTCAAAATAGGTTTGGTGACTTTGTACCAACATATCACCAGCAGGAATATACTTTATATTCACTTCCTTATGTGAAATATCAATGTGTTTCTGTCTTGTCATAGTACCACCAATTCCTCCTATACGAATATCACTGCATGATTATCACAATAGATAATCAATAAGGGAACCATGCCGCATGCATTATCCCTAATAAATAAACTGTTTTAGCTATACAGTTTTGTACAACCAATGATAGAATTATAAATTCAATTCCTATCATTGACAAGACCATGTTTGACAAGATGGTAACACTACACATAGTTCAAGATCACTACTATAGTCAACATGCATATAAGCTTTGAAGCAGAACTTATCTCTTGAAAGCTTATAATATAGTTTATCATACTCTTACATACCAAAGTATTTCTTTGACTGTCTTCTAATGTCCATATCCAAGATTAAGTTGGTAACTATTTACCATTCTAACAAGATAACAAATATCTTGTCTTGCATACAACATAGTATACATTGGACTCTCATAACATTAGAAGAAGGCACATTTGCCAAGCATTATTTGAGTTTGATAATATTATTGTTGGCTCAGGTTATTGTCCTCGGCAATAAATGTATCTATAGACTTAGAGTCATGCATACAAAATTCCAAGGATCATAATCCTTAAAGTATATGCAATTCCCCCTCCATGTCCTACATTTCCAAAAATGAAGGACAACCAAGAGTATAGATTAAAGAAATTCTTATGATTTCCAGCCAACAACATAACATGGACGTAAGGTAATGAAGTCACTTATGACTTGCTGATCTCGATATAATGGTCATCATCTGTCATTACAAAAATGAAGATGTCTAGGTTACACAAAACCTTAAGAACCATTACGTAGAAGAATTATAGAGTCCACAAATGGACCTAAATAGGCAATACACGAAGTATCCTTGCCCTTTTACAGCAAAAATCCACAGTTTGTTACATTTAAAATTTCTTCTAATTTTCCACTAAGGACAGATCATTCTTACATCCACTTGATGTAACATGAGATCAAAACCATCCATAAGCTCATCAGCACTTAGCATAATATTTGGAGAACCCTTTAGTTCCTAAAAGCCTCACATGTTTTACCAGCACTCAAATTTGCTTTGATTGCATGAAGTACAACTCAGGTTGTCTTGATCCATTCATCCTTAGTCTTGTAAAAAAACAACCTTTTAGGTTTTCCTCTACAAAAGAGGTTACACTATGAGAGCCTTTTGGTACACTTGATCAATACCGTCGATCTAAAGTGTCGTTTCGGTTCTATACCGTGACCACTTTTCGAGGTATTGGATTTAATGAAACAAATTCATTGTAATCCAATTTGCTCCCACTAGGATCAAGATTCTCGTGGATTCATTAATACTCAATTGATTTATCCCAATACATTACTCTTGATCACCTATCTCACATAGAGATCAATTGTTTTCTACATTAACTTTTCTTGAGAAAACATATTTTCCAAGAATATTTTAGAGGACATCAAGTTACCATAAACCTGATCATTTTTAGAAGAATCACATTCTTCTCTCCATAACAACGTTTTGTTGTGGAGTTTCAAGATTAGTCAACTATTTAACCATTCATACTTCATCACATATTTATATGAACTGATCATACAAATATCCAGTGACCTAGCCAACTACTTTGATACAACTATCAAGCTAATTTTCCACATGGTTTATCAACCGTCAATGGCACTTAATAGCCCAAGAGTTATGGAAAATCGATAAGTGTGATGAAATAGTAGTCACTATGCCTTGCCCTCATATTTAATTTGACCACATATGTCAAAATGGATTAACTGCAAATTATATTTTGCTCTGTAGTGTAATTCGGTATGATTTCCTTCTCAACCTTCCCTCAAGAAAGAATTCATACATATGAAGTTCAATCTTGAAAATGAACCCATTAAGCCCGCATTGGTGAGACGGTTCATTCTTTATTGATCCATATGATCAAAAATTGAATGACATATATTCACATAATCATTCACATAGAATGAAGATATAAATAGGGGAATTCATAAAAAAAAAAGATATAAATAGGGGAAAGTCTGAAACTATTTGAAACCTATTCATTATCCAGAAAAAACAAGATAAACATACCAAAGAAAATATACCCATAAAGGTTAGTATAGTAGGACAAATCTACTCCCACTAGATACAAGGTTTTGTCAAGTCCGATGAACATAGTATACATCATGTAGATTTAGGATTTTGACCCTTACACAATCAGTCTAATCCTTTAACTTTCCCCTGAGAGTCCGTTTTCTACATGAACTTACTTTGATTCAATCGACATTGACAATTGTATATAAATGATCCTAGATCATTTATTACACAATTTGTGGATACTGAATCAACTATCCAATTGATGATTGATTCAAGTAACAAACAGTACCAAACTGTCTGTATTTTAAAAAAGACATACCTTCTTAAAAGTGATACACAAAGCACCAAAATATATTTATTATTCACAGTTAAAGCACTTAGCTTTACCTTGTTTCTACCATCTGGATAAGTAGGAACTTTTTCCCATTATCACCATTAAATTTATTTCGAGCCTACTTTGACTTTTTTACCACTTTTGTCAGAAAGACTTATACTTATCAATTGGTACTATTACCAATATAAGTATTTTTTAGCCACAAAGACACTTCTTTGAATAGTCCTATTGGGCACCCACAGGTGACCCACGTCTTACTCAAAATGACAAACAATATTGTCAGAAATAATGGTAAAAATAAATAACAGTTGGAACATGTTTGTTCCTTACCAAATAAGTGACTATTATCACTTACTACTGTCTAAGTTTGGTTAAGGACACATCGCCAAACTTAATGTTAAAAGTAGTCCATAAGTTACAAAAATTTTGGATTCTAATAGCCACACATATAGTGTGGGAAAGAGCTTCTTCCTCTTGCTCATGAGCTAGAGGTTTCTCTCTACCTTTTACAGACTCATCTTTATGGTTTTTCTGAGCAGAAAATATCACATTAATCCAACATATTGGATTTTCATGCATTCAAAACTTTACAAATACCATCATAAAATTTCTCAACTCATGAGATTTAATGATGATATTATTTCTTACAACAGTCAATTATAAACTATAACACATTGTATTGAAACAAATATAATCACATAAGTCCACAAAGGATCCCACATCATATATACAGGAATAATTAAAACTTCATACAATAAATAAAATAAATAACCAACATACTTCTAAGCATAAAATCGAAAACCCATCAAAGTGCATCATCATTCATGCCTAAAAGAACAATTAGTTATTCAATAATATTCAACAGTATAAAGCCATATTAACTCCCACTAAGAATAAAAAACTAAATTTTCCTTATATGAGAGATAAATAACTAACACATAATTATCTAATTTTATTGAGAGCACTTATTTTATTCTGAACATCAACACTTAGTTGAATTCAAATATAAAATTAGCTATCAATTTATATTAAAGAGAACTTATTCTCCAATAGATAATTAATGAATAATTGTCTAGTATTATTAAGTGCACACAATTCAGTAAAGGAGATAACACAGAGTTATATAACTATAGCAACTAATAAATTATTAAAGAAACTCATTCTTTAACAAAAAAAAAAAGATAATTAACATATAATTATCTCATATTATTGAGAGTAATTATTATTTTATTTAATGTCTAACATATAGTTAAACTTAAATAAAAAATAACAATTAATAACTGATTAAAGAAACTCATTCTTTAATAATTTATTTTCATAAACAAAATAATTAATCTGAGTTTTATTGAAGGCACTTAATTAATTTTTTATTTATCATCTAACACAGTTAGATTAAAACAAAAAACAATAATCATATTAAAGAAACTTATTCTTTAATAAAAGTATTAATTTTTCACAAACTAGATAATTAACATATAATTATCCAATATGATTGATTTTACTTTATTTTATTTAAAGTCAAACACATAGTTAGTTTAAATAAAAAATAAGTAAACAATCAATCATAAATTAAAGAAACTTATTCTTTAATATTATTTTATACAAATTCAATAATTAACATATAATTATCTAATTCAATTGAAAGTATATAATTTTATTTATCACCTAACACATAATTAGACTAAAATAAAAATATACATTCAATCACAAATTAAAGAAACAAATTCTCCAATTTATTTTGTATAAAACTATTATTGTGAAAAATAATTTACAACCCAATGACCCATGAATCGATAGTCCAATCAATTTAGAAGAGCGCCCAGAATTTTTCAGCCCATACAAAATGAACTAAAAAAAAAAAATCTTTAAATTGAGAAAATGGCTCGGCTCGGCTTATTATTCGACTCGGCTCAGTAAAAAAAACCCGGCTCAAAATACGGCTCAGGTACGGTACGTATACAAAATACGACTCGCATATATAATACATCTTTAGATACTGTTCGCATACAAAATACGACCCGAGTACCAACCCGGTTTGGTTCCGGCAGGAGCGGTTGAACCGCCTGCCGACACTACAGTAGCATTACATTTTTTTTAAAAAAAAAATTCCTCTTCATCACTCTCACAGAGATAGAGAACAGGAGAGAAAAAATAAAAAAAAGACGCGTTGCTGCAGGAGATGACGACCACGGCTACCACGAAGGCCGCGGCCGCCGCTAGAGGAGATCGGGCCATTGCGTACAGTAGCGACGAACGCCGCCGCAGATAGATTGCCGGTGAAGGAGTGGAGGCGTGCACCCGCAACACGTTAAAACCACCCCTCGCTTCCTCGATCCGCCGTCAGCCGTCACACACAGCCGGAAGAGGGGGGTATGGGCGCGACCAACGCAGCCCTCAATGTCCACTGCCGCCGCCTGTAAACGGGCCGGCCGTGGCAACGAACACCACAAGCGCCGCCCCGTTCCACCTGCACAAAAACTCAAGCCAAACAAAGAGCAACAGAAAGCAGGTCCTTCATGGGTATTGGGTTTCTTTGTTCACAAAGAACACACAAAATTGGTTCATGAATTAATTTCCAAAAAATGTTGATTCACAAAGAATCCTTCCAATTCATGTTACAAAAAAAACGAATGTAAGGGCACATATATTCATTTTTCATTTGCAGAGGGTTATTATTCCACCGATTACATCTAATGTTTACACAAAAACAATTAAGCAATCAGGGGGAAGAATTAATCAAGAAAGGAGACTTATCTTTTCTTGATGGAGCCAAGATCTTCATGTTCCTCTGCCCATAGTCCTTGTGTTGTTGTGTTGATCGTGGGTATGATTACAAGAAAAATACCCTTATACCACAACCTAAATGCCCTGAATTCTTTTGTTTTTGAATATTGATGCTTGAGTGTTTATGAGAAGAGAGGGAGAGCTCTCTCTGCCTTAACTCTCGCAGCAAGAGAGCAGGGAAGGGAGACAGATATTTATCACATACAAGTGATTTTTCTATCCCTTATTCTCCACTACACACGTAGCAGAAGTGGAGAAACAGCTGCCCTTTCTTGCCAGCTAGCCCACACTAATACATAATTGGTAAGGGTACTGCTGTCACGCACCGGGATATTTTGTGCGCGACCTGGAGGAGGGGGGCGTTTCAAGCATTTCAATGTCTACTGGTGCCACCCCTAGGAATGCTCCAGATGCTCTTTAGGGGGGAGGACCCCTACCCGGCTGATGCGTGATGCGGAGAGATCGAGCTATGTGCATACTGGTTCCTGTCAGTGGTATAATGAATGTTGGTGGCAATAGCGATTGTAAGTGTTCTGCCCTGTATGCGCAAGTCTCGCCGAGCCAGGCAAGGCTTAGTGCGGGATTGTGCAAGATACTTGGCACAACTGGTCGGGAGCTATTGCCGCTTCCCTGACGAGCCCATGGCAGGGCGAAACCAGTATTGCATGCTCGAAGGACTTAAAGGCTGAATCTCGAGGGGGTATGGGACCTTCGGGATGCCGCACGGGCGCAGTGTGCTGCG
>JAKUCV010003228.1:3718-19403 GCA_028386065.3 Turnera subulata | reverse complement strand
TTCCGAAACCCGAAAAATACCAACTTAGTTCCGAAAAATTCACGGGAAAATCACGAGCGCGGGAAAACCTTCGGTTTCGAAAAACGACTCCCGATTTACCTTGAATTAATTACCCAAGATTAATTCAACAGTAAATCACGGTAAATAGACTTTTACAGTCCGGTAAAAATCCAAAATTTTTACCCGGGCTGTTACAGTTTCACCCAACCCAACCCCGAAGCACGCCACCCCACAACAGTCTGGACCCCGAGGTAGTAGCCATGACGTGCTTGGCATCAAGGGAGTGCAAGACTTCATAGCAATACGTCTTGATGAAAGCTATTGGATTGAAGGGAGGTCCAACACGAGCAAAGACCTGCTCATTACGCCACAACCAAAGGCGCCCACGGACTGGATTTCTGATTATACAATGTTTCTATACCAAAACACGGCCACCAAAGAAACAAGTGAATTTATCTTTTGGTCATTATAATTATGAACTTGGATTTATTTCCATTTTTTATTTGTACCTTATATTTGTGAATATTACATTCCAAGTTACTGATGATTAAAATAGGTATTTAATACTTTAGTTCTATATTATACGTAGATGTTTAAGTAATTTTCTTTTTTGGCTAAATTGCTTAAGAAGAATGTTAATACAATACAACCATGACGGCTTCAGTTGCCACTCGATCACACTAGTTCACACACAAAGTGAAATTCAATGGTTGGGTAGTGTGCTTACTTTTGGCACAGGATTGACAACCAAATAGGTTGTCCCAATATTATCACAGTACAATACTGGTAGAGTAGTTTAAGGATGCGAATCTCCTGAAACAAAGATTCCTGCTAAATTAGTTCTACAGAGGCATTAGCCAAAGACTTTGTATTCGAATTCTGTAGATGAACGAAAGATAAGGGTGTGTTTGGGAGTATTTTTTATTTTTAATCCCCAAAGAATTGTTCTTTAAAATTATGAATAAAGAAGTATTTTTTAGTATTTAAGACTTTGAAAATTCATTTTGATAGGTTGTTTTTCTATTCATCTTATTTATCAAAATATTGTTTTTCTATTCATCTTATTTATCAAAATACTATTAAAGAATTCGTTTTTAAATATTTATAATAATGCAACCACATCATTTTATTTACGAAAATGGCATAAATGAAACTTCAAGTATTTATCACATTGTCACCGCCACTTACCTTTATTTACGAAAGTGAATGAAACTTCAAATAATTACCATCATGTCACTGCGAGAAACTTGGGGAGTCCCCATAATACAATTTTCCATGGAAAGGACCCCTTTTATCATTAACGAATTGCACTTAAGGGTAGAGGAGTCAGGAGAAGTGATCCTGAATGATGATGATATCTTACGCATCATCGACTTGGAGAAACAATACTGCAAAGTTTGAAAAGAAACTGAAAAAGTCAAACTGGGAAAGGATATGGAGCTCTCCTTTCCCTGTTTTCCTATGAATCGATTAATTGACAGTATTTCTTGATTACCTCCATGATCTGATCAATAATTTTCGAAATATCATTTTGACTAAGTTTAACTTCGCACGATTGCCGTACGGGTACACAAACTACAAACAAAAACAATGACTACCAAAAAAGATAGTAACAGGGAAAAAAGTTTCATAGGAATTCATGATTGATGTGTTTGTAGTTTATTATCAATAACAAATATGAAGACGAAAAATTGAAGTACAATCCAATAGTTAAATTACCAAAAATAAGGACCACGAAAATGAATAATTATATTATATATAAATTCTTCTCAAGATAATGATTAATATTATACCCCTTGATTTTTAAAAATATAATACTATACCACGTGCATCGCACGTGCAGAAAAAACTAGTAGCACTAAACGAGTCTCCGTCCAAATTTCCATCCATTCTTTCGTTATCTTTGACTTTTCTTGGTTCACATCACTGCCACAACATTGTTAAGCTGCCACGTCAAAAATAATAAAAACAAAGCCTTACCGTTATTAGCTTAATGATGTCAAAAAAATCTAAATCCTTATAAGCGGCCATGTAAAAAGAAAAAAAAACAAATCCTTTTCTCCTAATTCAACGCCACCGTTTCATAAAAAAAAAAAAACTCAACGCTGGTCCACAAGTCTCGCCGCCTCCCTCGCCATCTCATATTCAAGCCTCCTTCAAGCTCCATCCATCCCTTCTCTCTCTCTATCTGGTTTGGCCGATCGAAGGATGAGAAGTTAGAGCACTCCTAGTTTAAAGGTGCCACCATGGAGGCTTTTTGTATTGAACACACAACGGCATGAGACTGATAAAAAATTTCAAGCTCAAGCAATAATCATGCACTGTCTTGGTAGTAAGTGACGTCCATTAACATCAAGATCTTTCCATGGTTAGTTTTTGAGTCATAGGAAAATTATATTTTTTGAAACGACCGCATCCCATAATCAAATAAACAAAATGTAAATAACAGTGAAAAGATAAAAATGCCCTTAAGTCCAGGGATGCCCAACTAGATGTAAAACATATCATCTAAAACTCAAGATAACGAATTAATCAACGGGATGCTAAAAGACTCAAAGTAACCAGGCTTATCAAGCCATGTAACCACCGGCTAACCAACCGGATAACAAGTGTTCAATCCAAATAATAATAAAACAACATCCCGATAAGTTATGCAACAGAAATCAATAATGAGTCCAATTACAAATACAAACAAATGAAGTGTCAACCTATGGATCCGTCCCCGAAGGAAAGTAGGCACAGTTACCTGAACGCGTCCCTGATCCATGATCAGTCAACCTATGTGTAAAAGTGAGGGGTGAGACCAACCACTGTCTCACCATAAACAAATAAACCAAAATATACCTATACAAATCAACCACGAAACATCGATATCCGGCAATATCAGTCACAGTGCACAATACAAAGTCAGCATCAGACTTTATTCAACTTATTACAATTATGCTTAATATTTTATTAGAGTTGATTATTTTATTAGAGCCCTCTACTGTGTGCGCCGGGCGCGGTAGCGACTTGCCAGCTCCCCAGGGCGTATGCCCAACATAAAACATATATATATATATATATATATATATATATATATATATATATATATATCAATACACGGGAATGGGTAAGTTCCGACAAAAGGAAAACCACTAATAACCAAGTGGTTGACAGCTCTAGGAGGGGTACTCTCCTCAAAGGAATACATAAACAAGAATCTTGAGGCACACCCGTCAGTCCCCAAGTCGCCGGCTCTGTGAGGGTGCTCTCATCAAAAGAATAGGTAATAACAAATAACCAAGGGGTACACCCGACAATCCCCAAGGTGCCAGCTCTGTGAGGGGTACTCTCACTAATATACTAATCGAGGGGCGTACCCATCAATCCCTTCGTCGCCCTCTCTGTGAGTACCACTCACTATCATAACAGGACCCGAGGGGTACCCCCTCTCCCTCTCGGTGCTACCGGTCAACAGCCCCACAGTAGAATTTAATATTATTCGGGATTATTTATTACCAGTTATGACTTATGTACAGAGCGATTCTCAGAGTGTGTATACAGGTGGTGTGCCACCAAAGGGAGTCTCTGAACTGAGCCTAAGGCTCATAAGAATACATGATATTGGCAAAATAGCACATACCATAAAACAAGGCAATACTAGCCCATAAATAATTAACACGGCATCATCAGCCCAAATTATTTAACATGACATCATCAGCTCACAACAATTAGCATGGTATTATCGACTCACAACAATTAGCATGGCATTATCAACTCATAACAATTAACACGGCAACGAAGTACATATACAAACAGGCACACAATACAGCCAGAGCATATATCTCAACAAGCTAAACCAGACATATAATTCTTGCAGCATTTATCCATTTACCACACGATGTACCAAGACTATCAACCTGAGTACCGCGGGCAGTAAAGCATATAAGGGTTTATATGTCCTCACCTGGGCTATTAAGATTGTCTCAGAAAACTACACGATGTACCAAGACTATCAACCTGAGTACCGCGGGCAGTAAAACAAATAAGGTTTATATGTCCTCCCCTGTCTTGCCTCGACGTATCCTATAATATAACACACACAAGGTCACATACTTGACAAACATAGGACATGGTCGATGCATGCTAATTATGCATTTATATCTCTGTTACGACTTAAGCCTTCTAGCCAGATTATGTTTATTAACCGTGAGTTTTAGGCACGTCACTACAAGGGTCAGAGTCTAAGCCCAAAGGTCTACTCTCACTCTTAGTCTGCATCACTATGTCACGGGCCTAAAGTTTACAGGCTTAAAGCCCAACTAAGTCTAAATCCTTTATCTAGGCTTAAAACCCATATCATCAAAACTCACTACTAAGCCCAAATATATCATTGGGTTTAAAGCCCATGCTTATTTAGTCCAAAACTGTCACCTTCAAGGTTATAGTGTGTTATCAAAGGCCTGGGCCCGATTTTTCCCTGCTCTAAGGTTATCCCCGAGCCCAAGGTTACCCGACCTAGAGGCACTACGCACGTCAGACATAATCCGGCCATGTGCCACTTATTCCCTGCACACAGTTCCACTAAACCCGACTATTCTCGTTACATCGATAATACTTGTTTTATAATATTACATGCCATGTATGAAGGAATTATTACATATCATCGTCGAAAATACCGTTAAATGCCGAAGAATATTCTTCCTTGCCGGAAACAAGAACCCGTCGCCGAATTCCGGTCAAACCTTGCCGGAATACTGACCCGAGCTCAATGGAGCTTCCACAACAACCCCAAGACAACACCAACACCTCTGACCAATCCAAAAAAATCCATAGATCAAGACCCAATCCATCAATACAACACCCATAGAACAACAAAAATGAAAGACAACATGTTACTGGGGTCGGATTGCTTACCGAAAGAAAATTGTGCACGCTAAAGCAGATCCATGTGCAAGGACTCAATCCTTCACCCACAGCCCCTACCCGACCTCGTTAACCCCACAGCAACCCAAGGAAAGCAAGCGTCGACCCGAAAAACAACAATACCAGCCCGAACGCAGCCACAACCGACAACAACACCAAGCACCACCACGACAAAACAACACAACACACAACCACCGTCATCAACCACCAACCACCAACACAAGAACACCAACAGCCGACATAGAACAAGAACCCGATTAGCCAAATGACCAACCAGTAAGAAAAGGAGAAGAAGTCGGCGACACCAAACCTACCCGGGGATGCAAGCGGCGGCAACTGCTCGTCGCGGCTGCACCCTTGGATCCGTGTCACGTCGAGCCCCAAAGACTACCTGTTCGTGCAAAACCGGCTGCAAGTGCACAGCGTTGCTGTAGTAAACAAGGTCGAATCACAAGGGCTGCAAAACAATACTGACCTTAGCCTTTCAATCGATTAGACTATATAAAAACGATAAAGTAAAGGTCGAGATTGGGAAACAGTATTTAGAGCCGAAATAAAACCAAATAAACTATAAAAGTAAAGTAATATAGAATTGATGGGAAGAAATCAGAAAGTAAAATAGCTGGTGATGATCACTAAGGGTAGAAAACGCAGTGGTGGAAAAACCTAAGTTGTCCGGGGTTCACTACAGCGACACTGCTTAACTATAATTCAATATCCTAGTGCTTTAATTCGCTTACCTTGAAGGGCAACTTGGCCTAAAGTGTTTATAACTAATGTCACGTGTAGATACAAACCTACCCTAGTTCTGGCACAACCTGTTTTCGTCAGTGGAGCTGTTTCCTAAGGCGCAGTGCCGCAGTGCCAGACGCTGTTTTCCTACACTAACCCTAAAGTCTCTCTTGACGATCAAAAGGGATAGAGGCTTGATGTAGAATGGTCTGAGTTCTCAGTTTCTCCGTTAGGTGCTTCACTAAGGCGTCTAGATAAGTGTTTGATGGTGATCAAGCCTTAAACACTGTTAAGCTTCTCTACATCAATTCAAGGAGAAAACGAATTGAAAGAACCCAAAAACTTGAATTATAAATTAAACAACATACTGTAGCTACTTCTCATAAACCTAGATAGAAGAATTAGTTCATGGAAAAAGATAAAAACAATAAACAAAGAGTTATCAACATTACAATAATAAAAACCTAAAGCAATTCACTTTTCTTCTAGCCTCTAGAACTCTTTTGCCGACTTCAAGCAGTAGCAAAAACGTGTCCCTTAGGGTTTTATCTCTTCACTATTTATATCTTCAAATCTTCAATTAAAACTCTAAGTCTTGGAGAGTAAGTAATCTTCATGAAAGTGGCAAAAATAAACTTCTTTCCAAAGAAGGAGTGTCCAAGTGCATCCTCTTGATTCTCCTAGATTGTAGGTGCAAATCGTGGGCTGGACCAAATTTTCCTTGTCGACAGCGACGCTGTTGGCTGTCTGGACAATTTCTTCAAGCAGCGGCGCTGCTGAACCAAAAATCGCCAAATAAGCTCCAAATTGCGCCAAATTGCACCTGAACGCAACCAAGGATGAGGAAAGATAGTTTTGACTGAAAATGAAGTGATTTGATACCTAAATGCTTGAATAATGGATGAATGCAAGGCCAAAAGTTAGCAGTGTGCGCTGTAAAATATATGTAATTTCATGCACATCAAATTCTCCCAAACTTGAACCTTTGCTTGTCCTCAAGCAAAAACATGAATCAGAACACAGGAAAAATGTTGCTGCAGGAAACTACAAGTGCTTTCTCAAAGAAACACATCAACAGCACCTGTCACGCGCGTGGCAGTGCTCACCGCTCAATATCCTGTGTATCTTTTGAAAGAAATATCTTTAGCTCTAATTCAGCTAACTTAGTTGACGCGTGGATGATCAAAAGAAAATAGCAAGTAACTTTAACCATCAAAATCTCTCATGCCAAATGATAAGTTAAGTACCAGGGCCAAAAACTACTATCTCATAAGCCGACTCAAATTTTCATTCTCCACTAATCATCATCAAGGCATAAACAAGGATCAATAGGTCTTTCTTAGTCTTGTAATGGGGATAGGCTAGACTACCAAAGAACGGAAAATAGATAGGTAAACAAAGCTGCTTACCTTCCAAAATTCTAACTTAGATAGCTTCATCATCAATTTAAGTGCGTATACCAAGAAAAACCTGAATACTGAAGCACAATTTGAATATAGGAGATAAAGTGAGCAAAATATTTTCAAGGGAGCATAATGGGTACCTCTTTCACTTTTGATTTTGATTTTCTCTCCCCCTTTTCTTTGTGTGTACCCCCTTTTTTTTATTAAACTCCCTTGATTCTTACAATAGTACATTACAAATCTCCATGTCATTGAATTACCAAGCTCCATTCAAAAGTTTTGACAAACTCCATCATTTTCACCTAGCAGCGACGCTGCCTCACCGCTGTCAGTAAGAAAATTAGAACTAGGAAAGCAAGCAGATAGGGTCAGGCTAAATTTCAAAGAACAGTGTGCTTTAAAAGCACCATGATGGTCAAGCAAGGCTAAAAAAGCTAAGGCGTGATGATGTGGGTGATATTAAAGAAAATCAACCATCAACCTAGGCTCAAACGGGGTTGTCAAATGAAATAATGATATAGGTAGATTAAAGTGAAACTAAACTCATCAAACAATGCCTATATCATATCCTTAAGTATGCCAAGATGATAAAAATTTTGCCTCGAAAGAAAAATAAGAGTCGATTCTAAAATAGTCAATAGTAGGTACTGTCCAATTAAAAGAAAAAGATTGGCACTTGTTACCTTAATGGAGCATGATTACAAAGCTGATTGCGATTTTACATCTTGCACCGACTACACTTAACTAAAAAGGAGCCAAATTCGAGTGTAAGTATAGTTAAAAATAAACATGAATCGAAACAGCAAGTAAACAACGGCGCTGTCAGTGTGCTGCATCAATGAATAAATCGAGAAAATGCATATAAAGTTCAGCAGCATACACATCACAAGTCAATTAGCCATAAAAACAGAATGCAAATGCAGAACATAACAAAGAAATGCTAATTTCTGCCTCCCCCAAACTTAAATTCTGCAGTGTCCTCACTGGGGCAGAAATAAAGCACAAAACACATAAAAACAGAAAGATAACAAAAAAAGGAGGGACTCCCCCAAAATTATTCTGGACAATACATAAGAATAAAATGCACAAAATAATGCGTGAAATGCAAATTATGAAAAATGCATGGATGCAGGGATATAATGGACATTTAGCACAACAAACAATGCACACAACATGGCAAACAGTGCACGTGGAAAAATTAAAAGTGCAAGAGTAGGGTTAAGTATGCTTCTCTGTTTGGCGATAGTGGTGTTGCACTAGCAGTGCACGCTGCTTCCCATAACAATGCTCCTGTCTTTTTGGTTTTTTAATTTTTTTACTTTTTATGGCTGCAAAAACAGCAACAAAAACAAAAACAACAAAAATAAACTAAAGGGATGTGCTAAAATAGAAACTTACCTCGGGTTGCCTCCCGAGTAGCGCTTCTTTCATGTCTTGTAGCTGGACACCATGCAAATCACTTAGCAGGGGGTGCTGCTAGTGAAGCAGTACCGCTTGAGCCGCCGGTGGTTCACCTTGAAAGGTGGTGCATCTTCCTTCTGAATCTCCACAGCACCATGTGGAAACATCCTTACCACTGTATAGGGCCCCGTCTAACGAGATCGAAGTTTTCAAGGGAACAGCTTCAGGCGGGAGTTGAACAGCAACACTGCTTCACCTTCTTGAAACTGTCGACGAATGATATTGCTATCACGCCACCTCTTGGACCTTTCCTTGTAGATTTTCTTGTTCTCATAGGCCTCTAAGCGGATTTCTTCAATCTCGTTGAGCTGCAGCTGCCTAGCAGTGCCTGCTACTTTATCATTGAAGTTCAAGGCCTTTATAGCCCAGTAGGCTTTATGCTTCAACTCAACTGGTAGGTGGCAAGACTTTCCATACACAAGCTTATAGGGTGTGGTCCCAATAGGAGTCTTGTATGCTGTCCGATATGCCCTTCCAACTTCATGGACCAATCCTTGCAGGTGGCACTAACAGTTTTCTCCAGGAGCCACTTGATCTCCCTATTAGAAACCTCCACTTGGCCACTGGTCTGAGGGTGATAGGGCGTTGCAACCCTATGAGAAACACTATATTGCTTCAGCAGCACCGCAAACAACAGATTGCAGAAGTAGGATCCTCCATTACTGATGATAACCCTTGGAACTTCGAATCTGGTGAAGATATTCTTCTTCAAAAAGCTTTTCACAATAGGGCCATCATTGGTTAGAGAGGCAATGACCTCAACCCACTTGGTCACATAGTCAACAACGACGAGGATGTACTGATTCGACTTAGAAGATAGGAAAGAACACATAAAGTCAATACCCCATACATCAAATGGCTCAACGAACAACATCCCTTGCTGTGAACCATCATAGCGCTGTGAAATATTCCCAGTGTGCTGGCAGTGGTCACAAGATTGCACAAACTCCGTTGCATCCTTGTAAATTGTGGGCCAAAAGAAGCCGGGATGAAAGACCTTGATAGCTGTCTTTTGGGCATCATAATGTCCTCCATAGGGGGTCTAATGACAGCTAGCAATTACCGTTTTATGGGACTCCTCAGGTAGGCACTTGCGAATGATGCTGTCCCCACAGCGCCTGTACAGGTATGGCTCATCATAGTAATAATGCTAGATATTAGAGAGAAATTTCTTCTTCTAGGAATAGCTGATATCAGGTGGGAACACGCCACAGACAATGTAGTTCACATAGGGTGCATACCATGGGAAATCCGGTCGAAATATTTCAGCAGCGGGTCTGGTCTCCCAAACAGTGTGCACTGCTGCCACCAAGTACTCATCCGACAGCTGATCATTAATAGGAGGTGCATCCAGAGGTGAATAATCCCGATTTAGGACAATCCGGGAGAGATGGTCTGCCACAACATTCTCGGCCCCTTTTTTGTCGACTATCTCCAAGTCGAATTCTTGGAGGAGAAGAATCCAGCGAATAAGACGAGGTTTTGCTTCCTTCTTGGTCAAGAGGTATCTCAAGGCAGCATGGTTGGTATGGACAATCACCTTTGACCCAAGAAGATAGGACTGGAATTTGTCAATGGCAAACACCATTGTTAGCAGCTCCTTCTCAGTGGTGGCGTAGTTCAGCTGGACATCATCTAAGGTGCGGCTGGCATAATATATGACATATAACTTGCCATCTTTCCTCTGCCCCAGCACAGCACCAACAACATGATCACTGGCATCAGTCATAATCTCAAGCGGCGGTGTCCAGTCAGGGGGCTGCATGATCGATGCGGTCACCAGCGCCTGCTTTAACCTGCGAAAAGCATCTAAACAAGACTGATCAAATACAAAGTTGACATCTTTATTAAGGAGGTTCGTCAAAAGCTTTACAATCTTTGAGAAATCCTTAATAAAGCGTCGATAGAAACCAGCATGGCGAAGAAAACTAATAACAACTTTAACACTGGTGGGTATAGGCAATTTTTCAATAACTTCAATTTTTGCCTTATCCACCTCAATACTACATGCTGAGACTAAATGTCCCAGTACAATACCCTCTCTTACCAAGAAGTGACACTTCTCCCAATTTAGTACTAAATGTGTCTCCTCACAGCGCTGCAGCACCTTGGTTAGATTTCTCAAGCAATCATCAAATGAAGTGCCATATACAGAAAAATCATCCATAAAAACCTCTATGATATGCTCAATAAAATCAGAAAATATACTCATCATGCAACGCTGAAAAGTAGCAGGCGCATTACACAAACCAAACGGCATGCGCCTGTATGCAAACGTACCGTAGGGGTAGGTGAAGGTAGTCTTCTCCTGATCATTGGGATGGATGGAAATCTAAAAGAAACCTGAGTACCCATCCAAATAGCAGAAATGTGTATGCTTGGCAAGGCGCTCAAGCATTTGATCAATGAAAGGAAGGGGAAAGTGGTCCTTATGGGTGGCGCTGTTAAGGTTGCGATAGTCAATGCACATGCGCCACCCCGCCGCTGTACGGGTAGGAATCAACTCATTATTATCATTGCGGACCACTATCATCCCCCCTTTTGGGCACTACGTGCACAGGGCTCACCCATGTGCTGTCCGAGATAGAAAAAATGATCCCAGCGTCAAGAAGTTTGAGGATTTCCTTCTTGACTACCTCCTTCATGTTCTTGTTGAGCCTCCTCTGGTGCTCAACTGTGGCCTTGCATCCCTCCTCCAGTGGGATGCGATGCATGCAGAGAGAGGGGCTGATCTCCTTGATATCATCTATAGTGTACCCGATAGCAGCGCGGTGCTGCTTGAGTACACCCATCAAAGCATCTCTCTCACCTGCAGAAAGGTCAGCACTGATAATGACAGGGAAAGAATTATTAGGGCCAAGGAAATAATACCTGAGGTGGGGTGGAAGTGGTTTCAATTCCACCACTAGAACGGCTACAGGTTTAGCAGCGTCTGCTTCTGGTCACTGGAGCACCTCAAACGCCTGCTGCGAGGGATGTACAGTTGGAGTTTTGGATAGTAAGTGTGCCACATCTCCCACAGTAGGGTCTTCATCCTTCGGTACTGCACTATTGGCTAGACAGACCAATAATGCATCAGTAGTGTTAACAGCAGGCACTGCTCCAGCCACGATATCCTCCAAATCATCATCCAGAATCAGAACCATATAGGAGGCGTTAGTGGCGAGTTCAGACCTCATAGCCTTCTGGACATTAAACTCAACCGTATCTTCTCCTACCCTAAGTGTCACACTTCCATCTCGTGCATGAAGAAATGCGCCCTCTGTGGCTAGAAAAGGTCTTCCAAGGATGATTGGAGTCTGGTCATTAAGCTTCATATCCATGATGACAAAATCACAGGGAATGTAGAATTTCCCTACTTTCACAGGAACATCTTCCAACACTCCAACTGGGTACTTAATGGATCGATCAGCAAGCTATATCACCATGCGAGTAGGCTTGATCTCTCCAAAGTCCAGCTGTTGTGCTGCTAACAAGGGCATCAAACTTACACTTGCCCCTAGATCACATAGAGCTCTATTAAAATTATGAGTACCGATTTCACATGGGATAGAGATATTTCCTAGATCACCCAGCTTAGGGATGTGAACTTGATATTGTAGCACGGCACTGCAGCTTGCTATGAGGGCCACAGTCTGCTTCTCCACAGTACGTTTGTTGGTGAGGATCTCCTTATAAAATTTTGCATATGTGGGCATTTGATCCAGAACAATGGTGAAAGAAATCTCCAATCGGAGGCCACTAAGCATATCCACGAACTTCCTGTACTGATCCTCAAGCTTGCTCTTCCTATAAACCTGTGGATATGATAGTGGTGGCTGGTAATGTACCGGCAATAGCTTTTTCTTGGGGGCAACTTTCGGCAACGTCACTGGTACGGGCGCTGCTTCCTGTTTCTCTCCTGATTCGGGTTCCGCCACCATGGCCGGTGTAGGAACAGGGTCTGGAAGCTCCTTTCCACTCCTTAGCATCACTGTATAGCACTGCTCCTTCTGATTTGCCTCTGGTTGTCCTGGCAGCCTGCCCAGTGGTTGCTGTTGCTGCATAGCATACTGTGTAACCTGATTCTCAATCATCTTATTGTGGGCCTTTAGCTGACTCAACTCTTTGTCGATCCTATTCTATCCTTCCAGCAGAAGCTTCATCATCCCCATCAGATCCAAGGAATTTCCTTGCTGGCCACCTTGCCGCTGCTGCTGCTGGTATTAAAAGACTAAAATACCCTTGGGTCCAGGGATGCTAAAACTCCGTGAAAAGCTTCACATCAATATCAACATAACAGCGGAAAAAAAACATCGGAATGCTAACAAACTCAGAAATAAACCAGGCTCATCATGCCAAAGTAGATACCAAGAAATTAACCGGAATAATATATGATCAAAATCCATGTACAAATAGACAGCATCCCGACAAAACATGCAGCGGAAAATAAATAGTAAACTCCAAAATAAGTGCAGTTCATATGAGGTGCCAACTTATGGATCCGTCCATGAAGAAATGTAGGCGCAGTTACCTGATTGCATTTTTGATCCACGATCAGCCAACCTGTATGTAAAAGTGAGGGGGTGAGACCAACCACCGTCTCACCTCAAACAAATAAACAAGGGTATATATTTACAAATCAACTACAACCACATCAATACCTAGCAATTACTGCCACACAAAACAAGCCGCCATGCACAATACAGATTTATCTGTTAGTCAGTATGCTTAATTGGATTATCAGTGCTGGAAGTTTGTTATCGTTCAATTTCATATTATGGTTTGAGTATTTTATTATTCAGGCCCCCTACTGTGAGTCAAGTCTCGGTAGCGCATCTGGCCAGATCCGGGTGTGAAGACCCAAGTGTCGTACCTCAGAAGGGGTAGATTCTGAGGCCAAAACCATATATAAACCTCGCGTGGCCGCTAGCTCCCTGAGGGTCCGCTCAGACACACCTAACTGGTGCAAGTCTTCCAGGGGTGCCCTACTTCCCCTGGGATAACCATGCTAAACTGCATAAAGTGACCCGAGGGTACCCAACCCTCCCTCGGGGCTACCGGTCAACTTCACAGTAGAAATTTAGTATTTTGTTCACTGTTATTTTTATATAGGTATATGTGTCAAACATTATGTTTCCAGGGATGTGTGAACTTTATGTATTATTCTTATATCCGGGCCTTCGGCCTATAACCTCACACTATCTCCAAAACATAATACCATGTTATATTCCATAACAAAATTCTTTAATGCGTAATTTAGACATATGAGAGCAAGCAGGCACACAATTCCCATCACAACAATTCTGTGTTTGTATCACACAGTGCAAACAAGCAGTAGCACAACAGGCATACATCATCCAAAACCAAACAAGAATTTCCACATCAATTACCATTGATATTATATCCGAGTGTTGTAGGCAGTAAAGCATACAAGGGTTTATATTGTAAGCCCAAACAAGCTAAGAAGGGGGGGGGGGGTGAATTAGCGATTAAGAACTAATTAAAACTTTAAACAATAATAATTGCGGAATTAAAAAGGAGAGAAAGGCAAACCGATTTATACTGGTTCACACACACACAACCCGTGTGGCTAATCCAGTCCTCCGAGAGACACTCTCGAAGATTCCACTATCACCGTTAAGCTTCCGGGTGCTTAACAAACCGTTTACAACTCCTGCTTGAAGATTCAACACTTCAAGACTTTTCCCACAGAAAGAGGACCCTCTTCCTATGAATTCACTACAAGGGAATAATCCTCCCTCAAGGTGTGTGATTACAATTGAGTCACTCAAAGCAAAAACTCTCTTCAAGAGTAGGTATGAGTACACAAAGTAAGCTCTATAAGGCAACTCTCAATTCTCAATAATATTGGCTCAAAAATGATATGTATGTATAACAATGAATGCTTGAAATTGTAGAGAGTCAAATCACTTGATGATCAGAGGTGTAAAATGCTCTATTTATATGTCTAAAAGCTTATATGTCTGTTGGGGAAACAAATCAAAACATCTTTAGACAAATTGTCATGGGAAGGTAAAAAGTGTGTCTGCCCATGACGGCTGAACATCGATGTTCACATTTAGGACATCGATGTTCTTGCCTTGAATAAGCATTATAGGTCCAACGGTCACAAGGACATCGATGTTCTGAATGTGGACATCGATGTTCTGAATGTGGACATCGATGTCCTGGCCAGCAAATATGAATTATTGGGCTAACGGTCACTAGAACATCGATGTTGGACAAATGAACATCGATGTTCCACAAGATATTGTCCAAGACCCGAGACCAAATAACATCGATGTTCTACAGCTGAACATCGATGTTTTGGACATTCCCAAAACAATCTTAAAACCAGATTCAATAGGACATCGATGTTATGAACAAGGACATCGATGTTCAAACTCTTCAAAGCCATTTTTAAGCGTAACGGTCATGAGGACATCGATGTTCAAATAATGGAACATCGATGTTATAAACTACTGCCTACTTTTGGAAAAGTTATTTTAGTGCAGGACATCGATGTTCAAATATTGGACATCGATGTTCAAAGCTTAGAAACCTTCTCGGAAGCTTGGTTTCAATGCAGGACATCGATGTTCAATATTGGAACATCGATGTTCATGGCTCGGAAGACATAAATATGATTGAAATAAAATTAAATTGATGCATGAGTAAAAGTGATTTTGTTTGAGCCAATAACTTAGAGACATTGAATGTTTAACCTTGTACAAAATTGAGTTCCTAACTCATCTTTTTCTTCTTGCTTGATCTTGTCACATCCATTCACATTCATTCTTGAACTCTTTGATGTCATAAGGCTTGGTCTTGATTATTTCTTTTTGGTCCATAATAATGATCATCTTAATACAAGGTTGATTTGTCATTATCAAAACCTGAATGAGATAAAGAGATGTTAGCAAAACATTATTTTCAACAATTTCGCCCTTTTCGATAATGACAAACAAGTTGAAGTATGTGTTTATTAGTTCCCCCTATGTTTTAGCCATGATACCATTTTAAGTTGAACTTTGTGAACTTGGTGTGCACATACATATTAAGTTGTTTTCCCCCTTTTGGCATTAGCAAAAAGAAATTGAAAAGACAAAAACAAGTTTTTATTCAAATGAAAGAACATGAAAGATAACACAAGAGAAAAAGAAACAGAAATTGGGGTGTTAGTTCCCATCATCATGATC